>JBDJHY010065707.1:0-13860 GCA_039654485.1 Withania somnifera
CCATTAAATACTAGGTACAAGCAAACCCACAAAACCATGATACTTAATGTTAGCAGAGTCACCATTCTGAAGGGAACTAGGGGTAAAGTATGAACCCCTATAGTCTGTTTGACCCCATATACCCAAAAGATGCATCAAATAACCTTAAATCTCTGGGGTCAAGACTGGAGATAAAGTAGGCATCTGAGATAATACATGGACGTCTTCTCATCCAATCTACAAGACTTTACTAGACACTGCCTTATGTTTCAAGGATATCAAATAACCTATAGCTCTTATACTAATTTGTCATGACCCGATTTCTCGGGTTATGAGGAAACTTGAAACATAGTGTAGGAGAACTATCTAAATAATAAGTATAGTGTGAATAATAAACTAAGTCCGAAAGATAAGATACAATAAGTGGACAAGGATAAGCAGAAGTATAAATAAGTCAAAAAAATCCTAAAGCAGACATCAAGTACATGAACCAATAAACCAGAGTACTATGTCTGAAACAAAAAATACATAGTCTTATCTTAGATCTAAAAATAAAGAAGATAGAAGAAAGGTAAAAGAGCAGCCCCAGAATACAGGATAGGTCATCTACCTCGGCAACTAAAATCAAGTCCCAAAAAAAATCAATGTTGGAAGCCATACTAGGATTTGTACCAAAAAAAAGGCATAAGTATAGTATGAGTACCAAAAGCAATGGGAACCAGTAGGCTATAACTACTACGAAAATAAGAAATTAAGGCAATAAAAAATAGATATGAAGAAACAAATCACACAGAATCAATAAATAGATTATGTAACTAGGATAGCTAACAGGATAAGGCATGTAAATATCCTAAGTGTCAATCCACTAACAAGGGAGATTCAGGTAAAGCAAAAAGGGGACATAACTGAATCCAGGCTGAACAATTAAGAATAAAACTAAGTAAATGATATGGCGGCATACTAGTAACCTCGAGTAAAGAAAAAAAGGAAGGATAATCACATCAACAAGTATACCTCTAGGAAACCAAGATAGGCCACCATAAATTATAATCCTAATTTATAAAAGTAAGAAGTAGTAGTAATTAAAAGAGAGTCTCTACAGCACCCCATAACACCAAGAGATACAAACAAGTAAATCTCACTCCCTGGCCACTCATAAAACTAGAAATTACAAACAAGAACGAAAGTACGAAAAGTAAACACAAACATGAATATGAGTGGTACTGATACATGTGAAAAATATTTGAGTTTGTATAAATGCTGGCCTTTATAAAATATAAATCACTATCATCTCAATCTCAACGGATACATGGGATTCCCCAATTTAGAGTAATATAATCTCAATCTCAATGGATGCACGAGATTCCCCAAGTACAAAGTAATACAGTCTCAATCTCAATGGATGCATGGGATTTCCCAAGTCTGGACAAATACAATATCCATCTCAACGGATGCATGGGAGTCCACAAGTCTGGAGTTGGCATAAGTCATGAGAAGATGCATGATTTTTGGCCTTCAACTAGTCTAAATTGTGTCTCAAAATAGGGTTATGCCATATTTTATCTCATATATCATCAAAAACTAGTAAAATACCTCAAAATTGCTCTTTTTAATCTTAAATCTAGAAAACGAGCCTACCAAACCATGCATGGTTTCAAAATTAATGATATTAAGTTAATGGCTATAAAATAATGGAAACCAATTCATCAAAACCAGTTTTCATGATAATATGCACAATCAAAAGAAATATCAAAGGTAATCCCTACTGCCCTACACAAGCTCAATATCTAAAGCAAGCATAACCAACCAAGTCAATGTGCAAGACTCAATACATTCCCAATAACACACCATCTACGATCGATAGTCTATCAAGACCACTAGAGGACATTAGGTAAATAATACAGTAGATGTAACCATAGTACGTATTCAAAAGGCTGACTAAAAGAGCAGACACATTCATGGGTTTCAACCTAGAAATCCCAACCCAAGGAAGTCAATTTATCATATTTATTCCCCATATAGGCCAGTCTGAGATCTTAAGCATAGCCTACCTATCCTTCGATGAAGCATCCATAAATAAAAAATCAATAATGCCTGGACTGCTCCAAATTACCAAAAGTATGCAAATTAACTCCGATGATTATGAAACTATCAAAAACATAATATAGACATTAATACAAATCCAATAGTACCCATAAAGCTATGAAAATAGTTAAGGTTAAAATATGGGTCAAAACCTACAGGCTCATGAACCCAAAACTTCAAACAAAGGGTATCAAAATGTTAAGGAATCTAAATAAAAAGTTTTAAGCAAAGACAAGTAAGAAAAGATCTTGAAACAATCAAATAAAGTGAGATACTTTGGTACTTTTGGGTGAAATTTAATGAAATTAATATGGAAACATAACGTGAATCGAAGAAGGATCAAAGAAATTAAGTTTCCCATATCACCCATAAGCTCATGCAATGACCCAAGTATGGGTATTTTTTAGTGTTTGGAAGTGAAATAGTATTGAACAAGGGCTGACGGGTTTTCCAGTTATTTATAGTTGTTGGGCAAGTGTACACCGTGATCACATTTGGAAGACTCGTAACCACAAATAGCTGAGACATAACTCATCGCAAGTCAACACTTTGCCAAACTTTCCAAAATTTCAAGCAAGTACTCAAAATGAGATCGGTTGGTGCTAAACCTGAACGCACAGCTCACCTAACCCAAACTTGACATTTCGGGGATAATGGTATAGTCAAATTTCCAAACCGAAGCTTTGATTAAAATACAACAATACAGGCTCCAAAATGGAAACTTTAAGAACATGAAATATGTAAATTTGCACAAACTAAAAATTAAAGCTCCATATTAGAACCAAGAGTCAATCTAGACCAAAATCCACATTATTGAGCTAACGAATAATCTGGGAACCAAAGCACCAGTTCTGAAAGTTATAATGACTTAGGACCTCTACAGGAAAGATATAGAATGCAATAAAAATGCAAAATTATGAAAAAGACCATAAGGTTCATTACACTCATGGCCAAGCACATTCATTCATAAGTTCAGTAGTTCATGAGCCATCCTTATTTGAGGGGCTTAGACAGTAGTTGCTTCATTATTTCAAATAGTTTATTATTTTAGGTCAATCAGTGGACTTGTTCTAATGTAGTATTCTTTTAGTACTAGAGGAATTTCGGATGGATGGATTATGCTCACGTTAGCCCTTCGGCCCAAGTATTTAATTCTATTTCATATGTATAGATATGATTTAGTTTTCCTATTTCTAGAAGTTTGTATTATCTCCAACTTATGATTTACTTATAATTATGTATGTATGTTAAGGGTTAGATTGGGGCTACCCCGTTGCCTACAATAGACACTCAAGGTGTGAAAATTCCATATTAATAGCCTAATCCCATTAGTGATATTGTTCTCTTTAGGTCACAGTTTACACTGCTTTAAAATACGTCACTAGGGTGTAAGGCCTTCTTACTTACATACCCAACATCTCTCTTGTGTTGTCCTAATGTAGGACTTCTTATTCTAAGATGGACTGATATTTACCCCACCTTATCAGGATTTGGTTAAACTCAGTTTAAATTATGGCCTATATCAACAAGGCTCACATAGGAGTGGCTTTGATACCATTATGAACAATCAAACTACCATCTTATGAATATGTAAGATAGATACCCAAACAAGTACATATGTGTACCACTTTCATAAGTTCCTTCTTTTCTTTTTCTAGATGAGCTACATTCCCCATAGATACCATGTTAAGATCATCAACAACCATGTTATCCTTACCTAGGTAATACAAAACACTCATGTCATAGTCCTTAAGGAGTTCAAGTTATCTCGTCTGCTAAAAACTCAGATCCATATAAGTGAAGACATATTGTAAATTTTTTATGATCTAGGAATACATTAATATACACACAACAGAGATAATTGAGCTAAATATTTAATGAAAAAATCATTGTATCTAACTAAAGAATATTAGTAGGGTAGTTTTTCTCATGAGTTTTGAGTTGTCTAGAGATGTAAGAAACTATCCTACCATTATTCATCAAAACACAACCAAAATCAACCCTCAATGCATCATAATACACCACAAACCTTTTTTCTCCCTCTGGCATTGAATTTAAACTAAGTCAAGCTTTTAACTCCTAAAAACTCTTCTCACGAGACTCAAATCACTGAAACTTTACTTTCTTTTGAGTCAGCCTAGTCAGCGGGACTGAGATACATGAGAACCCCTCTATGAAACTCGTGTAGTATCCAGTTATTACCAATAATATTCGAATATTTGATGGGGTGATTGATCTAGGTCAATTCTTAATAACCTTTATATTATGAGCATCAAGTCGTATACCATAACCAGAAATAATGTGGCCTAGAAAATCTACATACTTCAATAAGAATTCACACTTTGAAAACATAGCAAACAACTATCTATCTCTAAGGGTATAAAAGTCGACTCTAAAGTTTCCACATGCTCACCCTCACTACGAGAGTAAAAAATATAATTCATGAATATAATGATGAATAGATTAGGATACAGCTTGAATACTCTATACATTTGTTCGACAAAAAGGAAATAAAAAGGTACTTATGATAGCCATATCCAGTTTGAAAACCAATTTTATGTATGTCATACTCCCTAACCTTATTTGATGGTATCCCAACCTGAGATCAATCTTAGAGAAACAGGTAACGCTTAAAGTTAGTCAAATAATTTATTAATTTTAGGGATGGGGGTACTTATTCTTAATCACAACCTTGTTCAATTATCATAGTAGATACACATGGATAGAACCATTTTTATTTCACACGAATAAGATCGGGGCTCCCCACCATGACACTGTACACCTTATGAACTTCTTATCTAACAAGTCTTTCAATTACTCTTTTAGTTCTTTCAACTAGGTTGGGGACATTCTATGTGGAGGAATGGAGATAGGTTTTAGTATACATAAAATCATTTATCCCAAAGTCTATACCTTTGTCGATAGGGAATCCTAGAAGATCATCTAAGAATACATCTAGGTTTTCAGGGACCACAGGGACTGACTACAAAGTTGGGATTTCAAAAATAAAATCCTATACCCTCACTGCGTGGTAGATGTTACCTTTAGAGATCATATTACTAGATATTATAGAGGATATGAAGCAAACATTGAAGTTGAGCACTATATTTCCACTCTATACTAGTTCATTCGAGAACTGGAACTTGACTACTTATGTTCTACAATCAATTGCGGTATAACAAGCATGTATCCAATCTATTCCAAGGATAACATTAAAGTATATTATGTCCAATTCTACTAATTCGGCTAAAATAAATTTATGAAGGACTATAATTGGACAGTTGATGAAAAAGGTTTTATTATGATAGAGTCACTAATTGGAGTAGTGACTGCAAAAGGTTTTAGAAGTTACTCATAACTAATTCCAAATTTCAAGGTAATATAAGGGATGATAAAGTATAAGTGGATTCAGGGTATAACAAAGCATACATATTTAGAGATAAAACCTTTAACATACCAGTAACAACATCCAAGGAAGCCTCCTGGTCCTTTAAGGAATCTAAGGCATAAAAGTAGATATGTCTATCACTTGTACCAGAAGTGGTGTTGTTATGAGTATATAAAACTATTGAGCTTATGAAGAAGTATCCTAGGACCTGCTACCCCTGCTGCCCTGTCTAGAAGAGAGACAATCCTTTGTTCTGTGACTCAACTAACTAAACCTGAAGCAACCATCTTTACCATATAAGCATGAACTAGGATGATTTTTCCCAAAAGTACTGCAAGTGGGGTAAGTTCTGAAACCCTTAGTACTACTAACCTTGGATCATGAGGTCTTAATTGGTTGGTCCTGCCTGTATCTAAGTGCAGGTGCACTAGTATACAATAATTTGGGTGCCTGTTGGCTTTTTCTAAAAGGATGATCGGCTCCAATATTTGGTTTTCTAATGGCGGGCTCTTGGATAGATCTTCAGTCTCTCTTATTCTGATAAACCTCTTAGTTTATATTTATCTCCCTTAATTTGATCAACGTAGACCATATAGCTACCAATATTCGTGTCTCTTACTAGCATTGTAGACCTCTCTTTCTTAACAATATGAGGAGAAAACCTATTGACAATAGTTTCATTTTATTTCTCATGTCAGCTACCATATTCAGAGCACAGTGAGACAAATGAGTAAATTTCAAACCATATTATGCTGCACTTCTAAAACCTTGCTCTAAATTTAGGAACTCTGGTATCTTCACCTCCCTCAACTCTTAGGGTAAGAACCACCCTATGAATGCCTCTAAAAATATATTTAGACTGGCGGTGCAACAACATCACCTCTATTATTATTTAATTAATTGTACTATCTCTTTGCAACATCTTTGATATGGTAAGTTGCAAGGTTATACTAGTCCACTTAATTAACCTTTATTATCCTAAATATTATATGAACCTTCTTAATAAAGTTCTCTAGGTGACCTAGCTTTGATCTATAAAACTCTGGTGTATTCACGCAGAGAAAGTCACGGATTTTTGTAGTATCTGGGTAAACCTGAGTACCTACAAGGACTTCCTTTAGCACTGACTTGGGGATTCTATTGTGGATGACTAGTAGCTTTTAATACAGTTAAACTTTATCCCACGAACTAAAAGCATGAAATAAAGAAAGATATTTACTAAAATGTTGTTGCCCCTACTTAGTGTCTTCACACCCATAAAAAGGAAAAGTATACCAAATACAACTTTTATAGACACCCTACGACACTTGAACTGTAGGCTCTAATACCAATTTGTACTTTCCCAAATCCATACCCTAGGCAATATGTGATTCTTGGAACCACAAGCTGGCCCCAAGATAACCGTTGGCGTACATACATAAGCACAACTAAATTATAAGCGAGAGCTAAGACAAATTTCTAGAAATTGGGAAATAAAATCATGTCTAAACATATGCAATAAAATGAAATATTGGGTATGAGGGGATAACATGAGCATAATCCATTCATACAAAAAGCCTCTAGTACTGAAAGAATACTATGTCAAAATAAATCCACTGAATGACCGTAAACTGATAAACTATATGAAAGAAAGTAGCAACTAATGACTAAGACCCTTGAATGAGGACTCACTAACCACTGAATTTGTGACTTAAAATGTTTAGCCATGAGTTTGAGTGTGATCACCAATATCTACATCATACAAAAAATATAGGCAATGAGTATGTAATTAGTGCAGGAAAGGTACTGAGTAGCAGGAATATAAAGTGAAATTTAAAACAAAATTCAAAGTTGAAGGATGAGCAGTAATATAAGTCCCAAAAAATATCTTTAATAATTCTATTCCGATGAATAAAATTAAGTGCAATTTAAAGTCCAAAAGTAAAGTTTCTGAAGCATGCATATTTGAGATCATTTGAGTATTATCATATGAAAATATGATCACATAATTTATCAAAATAAACGTTAGCTTCTTTAGGTGGGAGTTTCTCTTAACGTGCATATAAAACTATGTGAGCTAACATGGAGTCTAGTTACTTATACCCGCACTGAAAAGGTTTCTCTAACCGGCTAAAGTTAGAACATATAACTAAGGATCCTAAAATTGTGCCTCAGTAATTTGAGTAAATAAAGACCTACGATGATAATGTAGTTTAGAGACAAGTGTTATCTAGAACACAAGTCCACTCGATTCTCAATAATCCTCTCAAAACATTTCATATAGCTAAATCATGCCTTATATAATGACATATTTGCTTTCATATTGTTCATAAATCAAGTTGTTCTGAGCACTGCTCCATATACTATGTTTTAGCCCTGATCCAGAACCTTTTTTTCAAGTCTAAATTTTTAATTCATGGACAAACCCTTGTGTCAAAACTTCTTTATGCAACCTTCATGCCTTTATAAAACTATTTTGTTCTCAAAATCTCTAGAGTGCTAAAATCATGAATAAGAATCCAACTTTATGGAAAACTCATACGTGTAGACCATGATTACTAAATGAGGTAAGAAATTAAACCTACCAAGTTCTAATATGCATAAAACTTTATAAATTATCATAAACAAAACAAAATTATAAATTTAAAGGAAGCATACATAAAAAGACAGAATTTGAAGCTTATATTCATAACCCTAACTTAAACTAAGACTCCTAAATAACTTACAAGTTTTGGACATGATAATAAAAGGAGGTTCTCATTAAAGTCCTACTAACCTGAAAGAAAAATACTCTTAGATATATTATTGGACTTGAAGATTCTTAGGGCTTGGGATTTGAAAATCCTCTCTAAGTTCTTGAGTTTTGGAAGAAGGAAAAGGAAACTTTGGGGAGACTACTAATGCATTTTGTTTTTGAAAAATAAATTATTTTTTTGGGGGGCGGGGGAGGGGGGGATTTAAAAATGTGTAAGGGTCCTTGGTTAAATAAAAAAAAGCTCCAGTCAAATACCCTTCAAAAATGCTAAAAACAACCCGCCAAATAGCCAGTTGATGGATTGTAAGATCCTTGATAGACCGCCATCACTATCGTAGACTCAAGGTCTATGTTGGGGATTATTGTGTAAGGATGATGTCCCCCATGATGGACCTTTGATCACCTGGCATACCATCACTTAGACTGTCATATTCTGGCAGCTCAAACAGCCTTTAGTAAAAGGATCATAACCTTTTTTGTCTAACCTCGTATTAAAGAATAATTTATTTTGTTGGAAAAACAGGACTCAAATAACTTTAATTTGATTGGTTATGGAATACAACTCCTCATATTATAAGATTTATGATCGTTTGAAGTTGGCTTATGGTTAAACCTATATGAAAACTAAGTCGGTAAAAAACTCTGAATTCAACTTTGTCCTGAGGGTTCCTTAAGACCTTAATTTACATCCAACATCCCTCGTACACTTAAGGAATAATCCTAACATCTTGGGTTTAAGAAATAAATTATTGGGATCGAGTCAACCATATAAGTAGAATGATTTAAACCTTAATTCAAAAGTTGGGGTGTTACAGTGGATCGTATTTTTTTTTAACTTTCTCTGTTTTTCAACATTTTTGTCCTTTTTTCTATCTTTTCATCTCTTTTTGCACTTTTTTCTGCTTTTGTGATTTTTTTTTACCTTTATACCTAGAATAAAATATAATAACATAAGAACTACTTCAAAAATGCATTGAGGATATTGAAAAATTATAAAAATAATTCCAAATGAGTTATAAATTCATGGCTCATCATGTTGGCATTACAAAATAAAAATTTGTCATTTGTAAAATATAGGTGGTTGTTCTAGGGTCCATTGAAGTTCATATTGAAACCCTGATATCACTCTTTGTCAAAAAGGTTGTTGAGCATTTTGGACATAAGTTTAGCAGCTATAACCTATAAAGGAGATATAGCGTCACCTTGTCTCAAATCTCTTTTAAATTTAAAAAATTAATGTAAGCTTTTTTAGACTAGTAGATTTACCTAATTCATAATTTCATATCTAACATTTGATACTTTATTATTATTAATAGAGGCAGACATTAATTTTTTAAGAGATTTGAGACAAGGTGACACTATCTCTCCTTTATAAGTTATAGTTGCTACCAAGGTATTTCCAGTACGCTTTCCATAAGCTTTGACCATGTCAACTTTAATAACCACATTTCACCCATAGTTAGCTTTCTAATATCATTTATAATATATTGAGAAAGCATGATGTTCTTTGTTATTACATTTTCTTTTATGAATATTTGTTTTTTAAAAATAGTCCTTGAAAGTATATCATCTTGATGTGGTACTGCCAGGCTCATATCACACTAGGCCTACACTTCAAGGCCCGTCCAAGAAGGACCAACCCATGATCATATTCAAGACACCAAGTAGAACTTCAAAGGACCTAAAAGAAATCAAAATGAAACAATCATGAGTTTTTAAGGTTTCTTGGAGCCAAGGAAGGAAGACACAAGTCAATAAGCATCAGGGCAAGAAGTCCAAGAATGGACGGTTTGGGTGGACTATCCATCCATTCCTGGACAATTCGTCCAAGGGAAACCTTCCAAGAGCATCAAGGTTGACCCAAGCATGAAAATTAGACCTTTTAGTCGATTTCATTAAAGTCTTGCAAAGCTCACTTAAGGGCAATTATGTAATAACTTAGTTTAGCTATAAGTACTCTAAGATAGGTTTATTTTCATTAGTGTTGATGAATTGAGAATTGAGAAAATCTTGAAAGATTTAAGTTAATTTAGCATAGGTTTTGATTCCCAATAGAGTAATTTAGCTTGGGGTTAGATTCTGTTTAGTTAATCTCATAATGTACAATTAGGTGGAGCATTTCCTAATTATTTGTTAACTTCTTTTGCTTGACTAATCAATAGATTAATCCATTCGTGGACTCATTTGGTTTCCTTTATTTATTTAAAGTTGGGTTTTACATTGATTTATTGGTTCAATTGGGAGGTGAGTGGATAATGTCCCTTGTTACCCATAAACCTGTATATTCATGGGAAATTTTGCATATCCTTTTTATTTGTTTTATCCCTAGATTTTGATTGTGACCCCGTAACCAAGTTCCATAATTTGGTATCAGAGCCTAGGCTCAAAATTTATTTCATCAAAATACAATCTTACAATCATAAACTCAAAAATCCCCAAAGAAATTGAAGAATTCTAAAAAAACCAAATAATGATTTTTGATTTTTTATTTATTGCTTGATTTTGAGCATTAGAAACTTTTTCTCTAGTCTTGTTGAGTCTCTATTTTTGTTATTGAGTCATTTTGGGTTATTTTTTTAAAATCACCATTGTTGACCTTGAAGAACTTGAAGGTGGAGAAGTGGGTTTTGAAATTCTAGGTTATTGGGTGGATTTGAAGTCTTCAAAGTTACTTAGAAGTGATACCATAGAATAAGGAGATTGAATACAAATTTTATGGAATTCAGAGTTGGTTTGAGTAATTGGTGTTTTATGTTTTTCGAGTTTTGGATCTTCAAAATTTCAGCACATAGGGTTTTAAATTCTTGGAGATTGGATAGAAATCAAGTTTTGGAAGTGTTTGGGGTTTTTTTTCCATAACTAAAGGAGCTTGGGTTTCAAATTTGGTGAATATTGGAGCTAATTTGATAGGGTTTCAAGTTTTAGGTTTATGCTTGTTCATGGTATTTAAACTTGAAAATCAAAGAAATGAGTCCTTAATTTCGAGATTACTTGGGTGAAACACAAGGTTAAAAGAATTTTGGATTTTTTATTCACACCTAAGCTAACCTAAATCCAAAGTTTGGTTCAATTTGGAGATTATTTTGAGGGAGTTTAAATTTTTGGCTCACTATTGTTCTTAGTGTTCTTCAAATTTAAAGAAGGTTGAAAGTGGGTCTTCAATTTGGGTGAGATTTGAGTGCAAAAAGAAGTGGGGTTTGATCACCATCTTTCAAGGAACTTATGATTAAAATTTTGAGTGATTTGGAGTTTATTTGAAGGGTGTTCAAAATTTGAAACATAAAAGTTGTTCTTCGTGTTCTTGGGTCAATAGTGTAAATTCTTGTATTAAGGGTCTATACTAAGGGTATATGGGTCACATAAGTCAAGAAAAATCAATCAAGTTCAACCAAGAAGAAGATAATTTTGGGCAGTCTACCTCCTTAAGGACAGTCTGCCCGAGTTTGGGCAGCTTGCCCAGACCATTCCGCTCGGAAGAAAACAATCCGGAACTTTTGGACTCTATTAAATGGGCCGCCCATTCTAGGATGATCTGTCCTCGACTATCACCCCAAGCCATCCAAGAACCAAAGTAAAGAATGTAGTTCATTCATTTGTGGACGACAAGCCAAGGAAGGGCTTGGATGAGTTTTCCACTTAAGGACGAGCCGTCCCCCAACCAAGGATGAGACATCACTTTGGGTAGTGGAGAACTCTAAGGACGATTAAGACTCAAGTCCCTTAGACGAGACGTCCATTATGGGACGAGTCGTCCCCATTTGGACCAACTTCCAAAACTTTTTGAAGTGTGCTTAAGTGGTTTTAAACCCTGGATTCATAGTATTTTTTCTATTTTATTTTACTTGAGCTTCTCAAATAATAAAAACTAAGTATTAATTCATACTTTTGATTATTAGATTGAATTAGTGTCATTTTCTTGTGTGCTAATTCTTTGTGTGCTTTCTTGTACAATTTCTTAGTAAATTCTTGATCTCATCCATTATTCTTTTGTCCACTTATTGATCAACAAGAATCACTTTTCCACAAAGGATATGTGATCATTTAATTGATTGGGCTCAAGCTAGTCTGAAATCAATTGCGGAAGTCTCCATAGAAGGTGAGTTGAGAGTTAAATACAAGTGACGCGAGTCTTTTACCACTAACTTGTTTGTTGAGTTTTGTAGGTACTTCAAGATGGTATAAAGAAGAATGTCATCCGTAGCTTCGGATTATCATGGAGATGGCCTTAGTGTACTTATAGCCATGTAATATATAGGTACAATGAAGAACTTATGGATATGGAAAAGAAGCCTACAAAAACTATGATGATCCATGTAATTATTATCAATATGGTGATGAGGACTATTACTCCGGAGGTGAAGTTGAAGTAGAGGAGGACAAAATCCTTATTATGTTGCAGATGAAGTAGAAGAACATGGAGAATAATATGATAGTGAAGAAGGATGTTCTCACACGTCACTAAATGACTTTGAGAACAATGTGAGGTATAATCCATTTGCTCATAGATCCTATGAAGCATCGGAGGAACATGGTTATAGAGATGGAAGTGGTGAGTATGAAGTACCTCACTCATTTTGTGCTACTTCTTATTATAAATGGAGTGCTACAGTGGCATGGGTAGTACCAAATCATAGACAATAAGTGGAGCCTAAGAGGAGGTTGGAGAATATAAAGAGGCCAACTGCCAACATATCAAGGCAAATGTCCGGAAGAAATAAGGAGATGGGAAGATGAAACCAAAGAAGGGGAACAATACAAGGAAGGTATTACCCTTTCCCAATCTAAGACAAACCCAACCCTACCAAAGGCCCACCTTCCAAAAGAATAACCTTCCAACCCAAGAGCCATATGGCCAATATTACCCACCACAAGAATATCATCCTTTTATGACAAACCAAGTCCAAAACCACATACCTCCACAAAACATATCACATGTATCTTGGAATGTACCTTACCAATTCCCTAAAAAAATATCCATAACCCTAGATATGATGACATGGAGTATCAAATGGGTGGGCACAGTGGAGATAGGTTTAGGAATTATAGAGGATGGTATGGAGATCTAGGTTTCCAAAGGGTTAGTAGAGTTGAATTCGATTGAGGTTGGAATACTATTAAAGAGAGTTTCTACAAATTCAAAATGGTGGTCAAGCTTCTCAAGCTAGCTATAATACCAAGGGGGATTACAAAGCCCAGGAAGATAATATTGTTATACCTCATTTTCCTAGTCCTTCTCCTTTTCAATGTTACAAATGTAATGATAAAGGGCATAAGCCAAGGGATTATTCTAAGAGGGAAACTAAGGAGAAATCACAAAATGGAGATTACATGGAAAATGAGCAGTTGGAGATTAATATGAACAATTCCCATGGATTAAGGATAGTCATGAAGAACCTCCTTCAAGAGGAACTTGATCAAAGTGTGAACTTATTCCATAAGAGGTGTAGAGTGAAGGAACGGGTTTGTAGCTTGGTTATTGATTATAGGAGTAATGTTAATGTTGTGAGTTTCAAAATGGTTGATCAAATGAATATTCCTACACAAAAACATCCCAAACCTTACAAACTCCAACGGCTCAACATGAAAGATGAAGTGAAGGTAACCGAGAAAGTAGTCTTGAATTTTACCATAGGAAAGTATTAAAATGAAATGTTGTGTGATTTTATGCTTATGC
>JBDJHY010065922.1:3282-13860 GCA_039654485.1 Withania somnifera
CTGTGATGCCATGAATGCAGGGACCATAATAAGGATCGAACGAAAAAGAACTACTAAAAGTAGAAAATAAGTAAACACACAAGAACCTACTGGAGTCCTATACCACCGGCAAGTACAAACAGCACATCATATCCTACCTAACGTCCCATACAGTTGGTACGCACAAAAGAGCATAGAAAAACCCTCCATGAACCCCCCTTAAGCCCAGTTAGCACACACCATACCTAGAGAAATACACAGGGGTAAAAAAATTAAAGTAAACGGTAACAAACATGGGCACACACCCCCTGTCAGTGCCATCACTATCACTGGATGTACACCCCCTGTTAGCGTCAATATCAACACCGAATATATACCCCCTATCAATGTCAAAATAAACACTGGATGCGTACCCCTATTAGTGTCAATATCAACATCGAACGCACACCTCCTGTCAGCATCAATATGAACAACTGACGCACACCCCCTGTCAAGGTCAATATCAATACCGGACGCACACACCCTGTCAGCGTCAATATCACCACCATTGAGGGCCCAACCCTTTAGTATCAACATAGTTTAACATATATTTATATAAATGAGAATATTAGTGCAGTGTTGAGGTAACAGATCTAAACAGTGAATATAAATAAATAAGATATTACAACATTAACAGGAAAGTAACATCATTTGAGGTAAAAGGTAACCGCAATCTAGGATCTATGAAAGGCCGTGAGCTAAAAGCTCATCTTACCACACTTTTTTCACATATGCTAAGATAATCAAATAACAAAGATGACTACCAGGGTCACTAGCCTCCATCGGGGTGGACAAGCCTTGTAGTACAACCCTTTCCCTCTATTCCCTTTAATGAGCGCCCAGAGTCCACAATAGACAATAATAAGGAAGATGAAATAAACCTAGGAAACCCACCCACACTACTAGCAATACCACAAGTATAACAATAATAACCAGGTTTATACTGTACAAATAAGCCTAGCCTACCTCGACATAGGCATAAACCTCTGAAGTGCATGCATGGTGGATCTGGAGCTCCAATGCGGTCGACGCCATCCTTAACTATACAGTTCACCAATTGAGGGGTCAAGATAGGATTAAAAAGGTTCATTAACAAGTAACTCAGGGTGGGAGATGGGCCTTACAGCTCAGTGACCTATCTAAAATCCCTGACGTGCGTAGCCCTCAGCTCGAGGGACCTCGTGGTCTAGGATTGAGATTAGGGAGAGATAAATCATGTAAACTAAGCTAGGGTGAGGGGGAAAATCCCTCTATGACAAACAAACTCTTGGGCAAGCCCTGCCGAGTTGACCTCATTGAAACGACCTCCTTAAGATAGATTGGCTAAATAACCTCATCAGGAAAACCTCGCTAAGCCGACCTGGCTGGCCATTATGGTGCTGGCGTAACCTCGCCAAGGGTTCCTTGTAAAGGCAACCTCGATGGCCTCACCAAGCGATGTCAACAAACAATGACTGGAAAAGAGATCTCTCCACAATAACTAGCTAAGCAACCTCACCATGATGACCTCGCCACATCGACCTTGCTGTGAAGACTTCAATAGAATGATCTCATGAAAAGAACTGGTAGAGCGGCCTCGCCACAACGACCTCGCTACAATGACTTCAGCAAAGCGACCTCACCAAGAGAACTGGTAAAGTGGCCTATACACAACGACTTAGCTACTGCAATTTCAATAGAGAGACCTCACCAATAGACTTCGGCAAGGCGAACCCAGGTGATTAAACAGTTTGAGCTTTTGCAGCTGACTTTCCAGAAGAAGGGGGCCTCATAGGGGTCTAGGGTGAGCATTAAGGGGCTAATTCTAACCAAAACAAAACATAGACTTGGGAGGGGAAAGTTCATAGAGTAATAAATTCAAGAATTTGCACATAAACCAACTGGGAGACAAAACGTAAAACATCTACAAATCAATCTGGAAAAAGAAGAACATATGTATAAACCAAAACTGCGAAGACAAATTCCACATCCTCAAGCTGGTGCTAATTACATTAACTTACAACCATCTGGGAACTATCAACAAATATCTTAGCATGATGGAACTTTAGGATTTGAGCCATTAACGACAAGAATTAATCAATAGCACAATGCAGGCTGGACTCATGCGCTAACTATAACGAACAGGGTTTTAACAATACAACAGCAACAAACTGAGACCTATGCATCGGCATATAACCACTAGAAATTAAACATGTAAAAACAAAACCCCATTAATCCAGAAAAGGAGCTACAGTTACACTCAGCTAGATTTTCAGCAATGTCTAACATCTACTACTTCTACAGAAAGGCGAAGGAAAAGACTTACCTCTAACAACAGGAACAATGGTGAGCTTGGGAAGGATCCTCCTTCAGGTTGGCTGGGCTCAGAGCTTCAAAGTGCAGGTTGGACAAGAGAGAATTTTGAGAAGGGGAAGTGGGAAAAAGGGCTGAAAGCTTTAAAAGCATAGGAAGGCACACATATATATATCTACGCACTTGGGCCAAGCCCAAGAAGCGAAAAGTCCAACTTCCCACAACCCAACCCAAGCGGTTTGGGTCAACATTCTACAGTACAACCAACTTAAACGCAAGGATCCTAGAGATGGACTTAAAGTCCATCTAGACCAAAGTCGATATTTTAGAGTTAACAAAAATCTCAAAAATCAGTTTTGAATGCATTAACAATTGTTTCACTTGCGAGTTTCACAGTTTCAAAATAAAAATTTTAAAATAGGGGAACTAAGATAATGAGTCATCAGGACACCGAAATTCCAATCCTATCAAGTCATGAACAACTTGGGGCAATCTCCCAATTGGCTCTACGTACAGAAAAAGGAAAGAGGCAAGGAAATGACCAAGCAGGTAATTACATAAAGAAAGAACTGTTGGTGCTAAAAAAGGAATAACTGGTACTGGATGCACCTAAACTAGATAAGCTGAGAATGAGGGTGAAACACCCAATCCATAACCACTTAGTGGGGGAGGCACCCCTATGAGTACTCAATGCTAGCATAGTAATGGGATAATAAGTTTCTAATGATGAAGTTTGAACCCCTATGGTCGGCTGACCCAAAATACCAAGAAGATGCATTAAATGTCCTCTCATCTTTGGTGTCAAGACTGGAGCTTATATAGGCATAAGAGAAAATGTAATAGACCCATGTACCTACATTGGCTACTGAACAAATATAGGTACAATTTCAATCCCTATATCTCTAACGTGTATGAAGCTCTTGTCTAGTGCTCTCACCAGAGGTGCAACAGGTGCATTATAACGTGCTGATTCCAATAATCATATACCTGCCATCTTTGGAAGAATGAAGAAGAACGAATAAGATTTTCAAACACCAACTACGGTACTTTATATCCTCTCAAAGATAAGAAACAAATGTCTCTACACCCAATCTACAAGCCTTTACTACACACCAACTCATATACCAAGGAGACCAAGGAACCTAATACTATGACACTAATTTATCACGACACAATTTATTAGGTCACGAGGCCACCTACAACCCACTATAGGAGAACCACCCAAAAAAAGTAAAGTGTGAATAGTAAACTAAGTGCGGAATATAAAAGAAAATAATGGTTAGGGATAAGCAGAAGTATATAAATAAGTCAACAAGACCCCAAAACCTTATATCAAAATACATGATCTGCTAAAATACTAGTAAAAAGTCTAAAAAGAGAATACAATATATGTTTTTTTTACAATAACATAAATAGATGCTAAAAAAGTTAAAAGATCAACTCCGAATGTTAGGAGGGGTCCTCTACATCAGCAATAAGATCAAAGTGCAAAAAAAAAAAATAAACGGTGATCATCTGTTCCCTAGAGATACATAAAAAAAAATACAGAACTGCAACATGGGTGCAAAAATAATGAGTATCCAGTACGCAAATGATAGGGAATATATAAGAAATAAAGACCATTAATAAATAAATAAGGAAAAACAAGTCACGAGAAAAAATAATAGTAAAAGTGGGGAGGTTAGCTAACAAGATACGTAAGGGAGGGAAAGAATACAAGGAAAGATAAGGTACCCGAATCCATGCTCAAATAATGGGAATAAATAACAAAAAAATAGAAAATATGGTATACCAGCAACCTCAAATAAAAAGGAAGGAATACTAACACCAAGTATATCACGAAGGAAAACTTGATAGGGATTCTAGCAAGTAAACCTTACAATCAATAGGCAGTAAATCAACAATAAGAGAGAGAGAATATGCGTCCATAGCATCCCATACTATCGAAAGATACCAACACGTAAAGCTTACTTATTGGAATCCCATTCTACTAGAAGGTACATACAAGAAAACATGTGTGGAAATTAACACATACATAAATGAAAATAATGCTATTGAAAATGAGATATAACTGAGGTTGCATCTTCGCCGATAGTCCTTGCATCATAATCAATATAACATCAATAGACATTTGGTAATAATAAAGTATGGAGTTGAATTAATCAATATATCCTCAACAGACGCTTGGCCTTCACCAAGTTTTTAACCAACATAAATCACAATGGATGCATCATGATCGACCTCCTCTATGTATAAGCCATATGTATAAATCAATGCATGATGCTCGGCCTTCAAAGATTCTAAATCATATGTATCAGTCAATGCATAAGACTCAGCCTTCACCAAGTCTTAAGTCAGGTCTCAAAAATAGGGTTATACCATATTTTATCACATATCTAATCAAAAAATTGTAAAATACCTCAAACTACTCGTTTTGATCTAATAATCTAAAAACAAGCCTATAATGCCATGCAAGGTTTCAAAATCAATGATGTTGTGTTGTTATCCTTAAAATAGTGGAATCCAATGCACTAAAATAAGATTTCATAATGATATGGTCAATAATAAGAAATATCACAAGAATGTCCTATAGCCTTACACAAACTCAATATTTATATTAGGTATAAACAACCGAGTCCAGTTTTGAGACTTTTGGACGTTACCAATAACCTGTCATCTATATTCTTCAGTCTAACAAGACCACTTACGGCCAATGGTAACTAATATCGCAGATGCAACAATGATATGCAACCAAAGAGTTAGACTAAAAGAGCGGACATGTCAGGGGTTCCAAACGATAAATCCAAACCTAATGGTGTACATCTATCACAATTATTCCCCATATAATCCCATTCTAAGATCATATGCATAGCATTCCTCTCCTTTGTGTACATGCTCTCAAATATCGCATCGACAATGTATGTACTGCTCCAAATAACCAAAAGTAACTAACTACAAAATCACAGAACTATCAAAAATCTAATCCAGACATTAATACTACTCCAACGATAACCATAAATCATTTAAAATATTTGGGGTTAAAATGTGGGTCAAAATGGTCCTATAGTCCTGCAAAACTAAAACTTTGAACAAAAAGTATAAAAATGTTCGTTACATTGTAGGTAACCTAAACTTAATGTTTTAAGCTAAGACGAGCAATGAAAAGGCTTAAAATAATAAAATAAAGTGAAGAAAGACTTTTGAATTTTTGATTGAAACTTACCTAGAATCATGGAAGAATTTTCAAAAATTTTGTTTCCCACACCACCTATAACCTCATGCAATGACCCATGTATTTTAATGGTGATTTTTGAGTGTTTGGAAGTGAAGAAGATGAGAAAAATAGCTGAAAATAGGGTTTTGGGATATAGTTGTAGATGGAAATATTTACTCATCATGATTGTTTCATGATGACCTAGATCACAAAGATAAACTCTTAGGTAGGACTACGATAGTGTGAAGTATTCCACATTCAAGAAGTCTAATAGTCAGGTTAACTGATGGAGTCAAAGCCTTGCAATTGAGAAGGGACCACTACGATTGCGAAGGTTTATAAAATAAACTAACCGAAAGTGACCTAGGTCCAGCGATCAGGATGAAGCACCTAAAGGCACCAGATGAAAACAATATGAATGAACTTTAAAACATGCATATGATGATCGAAATGCATTCAGAACCTAATGGCTACAAACCAAGTTACCTGGATAGAAACGACATTGTAGAGTCAAAGGCAAAGACAAAATTCTAATCCTAGGCCATTTAGATAGAGATGTTGACCAAAGTCAACTCTATGCCAAATAATAAACTTTCCCTCCAAGTACTCAAAACAAGCTCGGCTGGTCCGGGACCTGAAAGAACTATTGAACTAACCCAATAATAACATGACTATCCAAGATTCAAAATGGAAACTTAAACAACATAAAACACACAATTTAAAACAAACTCAAAACAAAGCTTTTGGACCCGAACTAACGGTCCCTCTTGGCCAAAATTAATGTTTTTGGGCAAGCAAAACATTCATATTATAATTTCAAGATTGTTTTGAAAGAATGTTAATTAAGTAAAGTATTTTATTTTTATTAGTTCTAAAATAGGGAAATGGGCAATATAACCAAGCGAACGAGTCAGGTACCAAACCACCAATTCTATTAAGTCATAAATGACTTAGTACTACTCAAGAAAAGAACTAGAATTCAAGAAAATACAAAATGACAACAATTAATTGAAGGGTAATTAAAGCCAAACTACCTCTAACAAAATAAGCTTTGCTGAGACCCCTAACAGGAGGCACAAGTGCTAAAACTGGGTGTTGTGAAATATTTTTATTCCTCAGGGGGAAAGATATCATCAAATGCCTTAGATCCCCGAAATTTAATAGAATCACAGTACCCTAGGATGCTTAGATGAAAAAGAATAACTCAAATGACAACTAGTTCTTGACAACCTATGTTGAGAACCCCGAGAAAGCTAACTTGAGTAGAAAGTCTCTTGACCTGCATTACTTCAATCTATAGAATCTTTTATTGCCTAAAATCTAGTACGATGTGGTTGATGAAAACCCCAATTAAAATAACCCCTGCCTTTGAAATGAACACCAAAAAGTAACTTGATGTGTGGAGCCTCTGATCTCCTTGATCCTCAAACTCCACTCTGATGGCATCAACCATATCTTTAAAAGAAACCCCGTAATGAGATGCAGAAAATAACTATTAAAGTTGAATAGGTAAACCCTTACACCAGTCTGCTGATACTCTCATCTTCAACAGGACACATCTCAGTCTCGAGGGAGAATGTTATGAAATGCACCATATATGGAGCTATACCTTGAGCCCTTCCTCTACATTAATCATGAGCTCATCACCTACAATTACCTCCTACTAGTGTCGTATGTACTGGGGTTTAGGCGATCCATATCTTGTAAAAGTTCTGGGTTTCACCATCTTTTATAGAAAAACATATCTTAATAATCAAATGGACATAATACAAGTTAAGCGTGAAATAATGAAGAAATCAATTGCTAAAAGTTCTAAAGGCCTCTCAAAGATGGTTTATAGATGTCTCTATACCAATCCACAAAACTCTACTAAAACCTTGATTCTACACATATGAGCCCTATAAACCTAGTGATCTAACATAAACTTATCCAGACCTAAAATTTGGTAGTGATTCAACTTGTCTTCTCCAACATTGAAAATTAAGACAAACAACCATATAGGGTAAATAAGGATATAATGAGTCTACAAGAAGATAATATGTGTAAAAAAACTAATAAACCTCCAAAAATATGGAGTAACAATATATACAATCCACTAAATAAGTAAATAAAAGTATGATACAATTAAGGTTCAATGTCTCAAAATCTCAATAGAACAAAAGTAAAAACATAAAATAGTGAAAATCCACATGCATGTCGGACTATAAGAATCTACCTCTTCATTTCTTAGTAAAATACCTTAAATTGTAATTTGATGAATGACAAATCAAGCTACTCCAGGATCAAAACCTACACAAGTGTAGAAAAGCAAGGAAATGAGTGAGTACTAAACATACACAACAGGTACTAAACACGTATCCTATGCTGCCTTAAATAAAAGTGGTGACGAGCACCACTACATTGCCAACCCCAGCACAATCAACCTACAGTAGATAAAAAATAGAAACTATCATATAAAATATATATAGGGTGTGGGGGTAATAATAATAAAGGTAACTACTCAGCAGAAACAATAGTAATATCATAAAATAAATACTTAAATATTGCTACAAGTCCGATGGGAAGGCATCATAATAAAATGTCCATACCGCCTAAGAAGGCATCTTAGAAGATAAGTAATAACATCACAAGATATTTTGAATCAGAATAAACCATAAGTGTCAAGATACAATCCAAGGACTAATCCAAACTACAGGCCTCCATAATTGATTCAACTCACACCTCATGGGGAATTCCCACTAGTTGAAAAATAGGATCACAAAGGCAGTATATCATTACTCATCTCATTCCCCAATACATGAGCCCACTTTATGTGGGAAGGGTAAATTCAATGCAATAAAATAATAGGAAGGTTACATCAAATGCTACTGAGAAAAAAACTTTTAGGATAGATTTTGATATAAAAAGACTAGTATTAGTACTCCAGCACTAAACCATTATTTAACCATCCCATAAACTAATGTATGTCACCAACTATAATGGGTATGTATTATTAAATAGTTCTTCATTAACTACCTCACACACAAGTAAATTTATGATAAGAAGGGTACATATAACACTACCAAGAAATACACTTGTAGGAAGGATTCTAAATGGGAAATCCAAGGTAAAAGATTAGTTCAATGAACAAATCCATCATTAGGATGTATCTAACACCGGTCTTTTCAAGTACAATTCCTCTTACTCGAGTTAAGCTACAACTCATGGGGAGACCCCTCTTGTTATATCACTAACTTAAGAAACATTCCTCTTACTCTTTCAGTAGTTCATAACATAAAAGTCTACGTTTGATAGGAAGGGTTCATTCGACATTACTCAGAAGTAGACTTGTTGGATGGGTTCTAAAATAATAGGACAAAATAGTCCACACACAAATTAAAAAAATTGTACAACCTCTGATGTCTCAATATTATAAAATCGTGACCTTTATCAACCATTTATCATGATTATGAAGAATCTCATCATTAAAAAAATACACATATTGAAATATGGCACTCAATCCAATCATAGTATAATAAAAATATCGGTAAGGCCCTTGTCCTCGCTTTACATCATTAATATTGAGACATCATAACAATGCTGATACAAAAAATCACCTTCTCTTTACATTGTTACTACTTTCACATCATTATAATGTCAGGATAGACCATGACCTCTAGCTTTAAATCATTAATTCTTCCACATCATGCCAATGTCGTTGTGGACTTCGACCTTAAATTTTACATCATCAATACTTTCACATTATAAAAATCTTATTGAACTTCATTTATTTCTTTCACATAGTTAATACTTTCATAATTGTATCAAAAATCAAAATCAAACAATAACTAAAATACCATATTTAAAGAGATATATGCCATAACAAAAGTATATAAGTAGACGATCCCCCACATGGGAAATCTACAGTATGTAATATAAAATCTTTGAAATAAGACCGGTCCATTGATATAATCATCAATAAATATCAACCAAGTGCATTAAACACCGTTCGGATGTGACAAATATAATCGAATTACTCAATTCAATAACATAGACAATTCTAGTGTGTAAGGGAATACTGGTCACTTCACTAACACAAACATCCCAAATATTTCCCACTAACCCCAATTACGAATAATTTACACATCATAGCCTAGGACATTTTATAATAATGTCAAGCCTCCACTTTCTATAAACGAAGGAAATCAACTAAAGCAATAACCTTTGGGCCTCTAGATTTGGAAAATCTATTCAAATATGAATTAAGTATGAGAACTTTTGAACATTAATACCCATATTGATATTTTCACAATCGATTCGAAAATCCCTCCAAAAAAATAAAAATGAGGGTCAAGGAAATTTCTTAATTTTTTTTTGTATGTTTCCCATGTTCAAGGAATCAAAAGTATGAAATTGTATAAAAATCTGAGTAGAAATTAACCTTGACATTGCTGAAATACAATATCAAGGTTTTCCTAAAAAATCCCAAAATTTACACTTGGAATTCTATAAATTTTGGTGTTGAAATATTGAATTAATAAAATGGATAGAAATTATCCAATGATAATGAAACTTTCCCAAAAGTTTTTTTATAATGAATTATCTATTGAAATATCCCAAATGAGCTCTCATTCTCTAAAATAAGAAAATGGTGAATTGATGCTCATTTATTTATTTTCTCACTAAAGTTATGGATTATTTAAACCTAATTTGTGATGACATAGGTCATCGTTGTAAAAAAGGATAAGTTATTTCTGGCCCATGTTTTAATGATACGTGATCACGAAACAACAACATTCGATTCCCTGAAGTATGAACCTATGTAATTGCGACCTAAGAACTCACAATCATGATGATCACTTGTTCAAATCAACATTATTATCACACATTATTATTTTATCAAGATGAAAATCCTAGGGATGCACCAGGTACTTCTCATCACATGAAGGATCAAAAATTCAAAGCCTCCGGATAGACCCTCGAGATTCATCTAGAATCTCGTACACACATACCATATATTCTATCCTAATAAGTTTTATATGTTGGACTCAATGAAATCATAAAAAATAGAAATC
>JBDJHY010066032.1:0-13860 GCA_039654485.1 Withania somnifera
TACCCAGTTTGATGTTTAAAATTATAGAAAACAAACTAAGAAAGTTGAGTTGATTAATTAAATTAATTAGACTTAGGGGTGTACACTAATGGGATTGAGTGCCAACATGGGTAATTGGGATTTAGAAAACATTCCATGTAAGAGAAAGAGTAGGATAAGTTAATACCTACTTACTTAAATATATTTATTTAGTATCATTAGTATCTATTCTAATCTCTTAATATATGAATACAACAATTAATCAACGTATTACCTCATACTTAGTAGCTTGTTTCTAAGTCTACCAATTAGATGGGTGTTGAACTCAAATTGAGGCCACTAATGATTTCTCAAGAACAAGTCCCATTATCATGGAAACTAGACTATCTAATTAGATACTTGGGTTTGCAACTTCAAATCAATAGAAACGATAAAGTCATTAATGGACCCATACTCAAACAAGGTTTTTAAGATAAATCTCATCACCCATAGCTTTTACTCAACATTTATAACTATACACACCCCTAAGCAAAATATTTAGTCAAGCATAGAAAAGTATAAGGAAATTATACCTTAAAAAGGTTCAAATTTAGTCATATTCAAGATTTACACATTAAAATTCTCACAAAACATGTTCAAAATCTCTACCTTCAAAACCCTTTTCAAAGCTTAACACTGAACTTTGCTAAAGGGAGTAAGAATAAAAAATCTGATACAACTTTTAGTTCAAAAATAGCTTATATACTCTTTCTAAAATTAGTAAAAAATGTTCCAAAAAAAATGACACGGCAAAATAAGTAGGAACCACTGTGTGGGGCAGTTTGCTATCTGGGTGGTTTGGCTATCCTCTTTGACAGTGAGTAATAGCTTGAATGGCAGTGATATGTAGTGACTTCCATGTGAGATAGTAATATTCCTTCTTGGGATCTTGTACTATTATTTCTTCAATGTGAATCCTAATTTCTTCTGCCAAACATAGTAGTGACTCTTCTAGAATGACGGTCTGCTATGAGGGACAATGATGGGTAATGTGGTGTCGTCTTGAGCCTTTTCTCCAAACATGAGTAATTATGCTCCTTTTACGTCCTTTTGCTTGTTTCTTCCTTCATAGTCCAAATTTGATTAAAAACCTGAAAGTTAACCAAATCAACATTAGGGTTTAGCAAAAATAGTTAACGGGACAAGCATTAATAGATTTTTATGCTATTTTTTGGGATAATAAGTGGTATTTTTACCACATATCAACTACTAGATATAGATTACATTGATATTATACTGTAGATATTTCATATGTATGTATTCATACAATATGAGCGTCATGAGGTTCAGCTTCTAGAGTGTACATTAAGGCCAAAGGCCTATTATCACCATTTTTCGAGACTTATGGGCCAGTTTTCATTCATTAACAAAATAATTTGACTAACATTAATATTGGGACTTTCTAATAATTAATAAGAATATAAGTGGATTTCCTACTTGTTTTAGACCCGGCTAGGCGTTGGGCACCTGATACTACCTTTTCTAGTAGGAGTTAAGTTTGACTTTTCTTCATTCATGAGTACAACCTTTTTCTACTGCTACATGCTTATTGATTCGGGACCATGTTCTTCTAAAATACTGAGACTTGTGTTACTGAGTTGACAAGATTCATGGTATGCTGCTACTAATATATTAAGGCACCAGATTCTAGGACGTGAGCCTCCTCGAGGCTCTATCATATCAATATGTGAGGCTTACTATGATGGTAAGGATGTTTGTACGTGGATTTCATACCTCCATGGGCCCTGTCGTTCGGGAATGGACACACTGGAAGAAGGGTCAGTAGTAGAGTAGAGGCATTCGAGGGAAGCCTTTAAATGGGTTCTTCTTGCTAGTCGTATGAGTACCGGATAAGGAGCATACATTGGAACTGTGTATCATTTGTGTCCGTGTTTACTTTATCACACTTGTTTTCTGTATGTACTCTCTGGTAGTATAGGATGCCGGATGGGTGAGCGTGACTTGTGTGTAATCTTCCATTCTTATAGGGGCTTGAAAGTGTTTTTATTTTCTTTTACTACTTTATATATAGCTAGTGTTAGCTGTAGATTTGCTTACTAATCATCTTTATCATGTGGGTTTATTTGTGCGTGTTGATATTTATTGTATCTTCCTCTCATGTGCTTAAGGTTATTGGTATACCATCCGTTCCCCTTATCCTTCTTTTCTATCTTTCTTGTCTTACTTACATGCTATTATTATTGTACTACTACAAGGATCCTAGGTAAGTCAGTCTCTCCTTACCTAAGTTCCTTCTCTTTGTTGTAGCTAGGGATATTTGTACATTATCAGCTTCTTGCTTCTTTTTATGTATCTAGATTCATGTGTTGTATTACTTGATTTTTTCACTTGCTTCATTTCTATTCCTAATATCTACTGTGATTATGCTTGTTATGTGCCTAACGGTCCCTCGAAGCATACTGGGTACTTATTGCTTCAGTGACTGGTACTCACACTACACTTGTGCCTCCCTAGTGTAGATTCAAGTACTAGTACCCACTGCTACTTGCATTATTCGTTCCCCCTACTGTTGATTTTAGAGATTCAGGGTGAGCTTTGGACGTCCAACTATATCCTAGTTCTGATCAGCTGATGTATTTTCTTTTTTTGTATTGTTAGAGACAAAACTTTTATTCATTGACATAGAATTTAAAATCTGTACTTTTAATGGTTCTTTATATACTAATACCAGGTCTTCAGAGGTGTGTTGACTCTATTTATGTTATGTTGTTAGTCGTACTCCAACTCTTCTCCTTTCTACTTTTGTTTAGTGTAATTGCGCCTACCTTATTGCTATACTAGCCCATCACTTAGGCTCTGGGCTACAGGATTGGTTCTCCTACTAATGGGATAGTTGGTGCCATCAGGACTTGAGAAATTAGGTTGTTGTATCAAATCCAGGTTTCAACTGGCTTTAGTAGTATAGAGTCGATGTCTAGTAGAGTCTTGTGGATCAGTGTAGAGAAGTCCATAACCTATCTTCGGGAGTGTATTCTAGTGTTGTGGCTCCTTATCCAGTTCAAACAACAACATATCATATTCCTGCTCTAGTGCTTCCTTTGTTCCTATTATGGCCCTGCAGATAGCTACCACATATTCAGAGTAAAAGCTCCTGACCAGGTTCCTCCATGTAGATCCCCGAGGTTTACTGGTGTTTGCAAGAAAAGTGGTCATGAATTTCTAGTTGAGCGTAAGGGAAGGTTGAGGAATCACAATATCCTAGTCTCATGGGGTCACTTGCACTACTTTCAAAATGTGTGGTGTGTTGATGTAGTTGATTTGGACAGAGTTTTATAAGGAATTTATGAGGAAGTTCTTCTCCAGGACTAAGTAGGATCGTTCGAGAGAAGATTTTAGACATTTTAAAATTGGCCTGATGGTTTTTGCTGAGTATGATGTAAGATTGCAATAGTTGTCAGTTTATGGATTTAGTTTATGATCATAGATATAGAGCGAGTGCACAAATTTGCTTATGTTTTAAAGGATAGGCGTTGGTAGGTAGTAGTGTTGTTGGTTTCAGATGGACTCTCTTTTCAGACTGTAGTTGATTATACTCAAACCATGGAGACCCTCTTCCGTGAGTCGCGTCAATGCAACGATAAGAGAAAAAGGTAGCAAGGTAGTTACAATGGTTGTTGTTAAGGGGGATGAGGGTATTCTCAACGGCAGTCTTCTCATGTCTAGTCCAATATGCTAGTACAAGCATCCATTCATATCTCAATGTCGGTGAAATAAAACCTGATGGACATTTCTGTCTTTGCATGTTATCTTGTGCTCTAAAGCATACAGGTAGCTCCCCTAGGTCATTTATGACCTAATGGGATCGGTAGTATGACTCCCTAGTGGTTTGTTTGAGATTTATCTCAGTTTCCCTATTTTGGAGTTTGAACTTAGGTAGTTGCTGACTCCAGTCAACATTCCTTCAAGAAGATCTCAAAATATAACCCAGAAAGTTTTTTAGCCTCAAAACATTGATTTTGGTCTATGTGGAACCTTGGTTAGGGTCCAAGAAATTTCATGCGAGTTTATCTCTCTTTGCAAGATAACAGTTGGCTCTACAATTGAATGTTTGACTTTGGTTATCATTGATGATAGGAGAGTCAAATCATAAATCTGGTTGTTCCATTAGCTTTAGAATGTTGAGTTTGGGTTAGAAAGAATTATGACACTCTTCCAAGGAATCCGATGCGATTTCGAGGTGATTCATGGACTTTAGGAAATTTTAGCCTAAGGGTTTACTTGGTCAAAATTTCTTCGAAACAACCTCGTATTTGTGTTTCAACTGCTCCATTGAGACCGAAATGTCATTTCATGTCTATTTGCATATCTTTTTGAATACGTCAAACTCCGAACACTTTACAAGTAGTGTTGGGAACAATTTTAACTTGGTTGGTTTTTCTTTCAAAAACATCACTTAGTGCAGTCTATTTGCTCTTTGCGATCACGAAGGGGTGTCTCGCGATTGAGAAGGTATGCCTCTTATTTCATGGGGATCTTTGAGCTCCTTCACACGACGTGACCCTCTATTTCTTTCTTTGTTGCGATCACAAGATTCATTAGACGAATGCAATGACCAATAAGTCCAGCCTCGTGAATGTGACCAATTACCATACGATCACGAAGGCTATATACCTGGCAGTATATATTCTCATTTCCTTGAGTTTTCAGCCATATTTCACAACTCTTATCATTCTAAACTTAGGGAAATTGCTGATAATTGATCAAGGTTATCATTCTTATTGCTAAACTTTTGTTCATCTTCATCGTAAGTAAGTTCCTTTCTTGAATTGTCTCCAAAAACAGTGAATCATCCACCATTTATGTCCATGATCAAGATTTATAATTCCATGTAAATGCTCTTATTTTTAGTTGATTCTAGGTTGTAGTTGTTGTATTGAGCTGGTTTCACTCCGTCGTCAAGTTTCTATCTTATTCATGGTATATAATTCTCCTTTATTTAGTATGACGTTAAGTAATTTTTCATGTTTCTTTACATTTCTTCTCCAGTCCTTTTGATGTCTTTCCTTTACTTAGATTGTGCTTATTTTTAGAGCACATGTTCCTGGTGATGCCATGAACTTCATGGTGTATTTTTTCTGGGGATGGCTAGCGGATCTTGAAGGCTCGTTTTAGGCTAAATTTTTGGCACAGATCATAATTGAGTATAATTTTTATTATTGGACTTGCCTTGAATTATAGATTCATATTTCTCCAATTTCATAGTTGTTTGTAGTCATTTGATAGTGGTCGAGCTGATACCCTCAAGCTACAATGCATTATTTGTTAGAAAATAGATAGGATTACTCTGGGAGCATACCCTTTATTATTATTCTAAATATCATTTGTGGGTTGGTAATCCTAGGTTTATACCATTACTGTTTGTTTCAGGGATGACTAGTAGATCCTACGGGGCCTGCTTTAGGCCCTATTTTTGGCCCCAGTCTATAATTGAGAATATCATTGGACTCTCTTTGACTTGTAGATTTGTATTTCACCAGTTTAAGATCTATTTGAGGTCATTTTCTAGCGGTCAAACTGATACCAAGGAGATGCAACACGTTATTCTTCGAAAAAAAGTATGCTATATGGATCTTACTCTAGGGGAATAGCCTTTATAATTATGCTAACTAGCATCCATGGTTGGGAATCCTAGGTCGATACTGTGACCCTTGAGCACCTCTTATATTCTACTTCAACTTTTTCTTTCTGACAACGCTCAGTGTAATACGATGCCTTTGACCTAGTATTGATTGGGTGTTGTCCGTAGGTAACTCTGGAAGTAGTATAACGCTTTCGTATGTGTTGGATTTTAGGGTTTTTCCCTTGAGTTTTGTATAATGTCTTGTGATGCTAGTTCTAGATTAGTTGAGCCTGTGCAGGGCATAGGTTAGCCATAGATATTGCTTTTGTTGGTTCACTTATATTGACTAAGTATCATGAGGTTCATCTTTGAGAGTGCATTTGGGGTCGAGCTCCTATTATCACAGCTTTATGAAACTTTTGACCTTGAAGGTTTTTCTTATGATTAAGACTGAAATGGCTAAAACAAGAATAATATTGGATTTTTTATAATAATATTAACATAATTGCTTTTTCTACTGTTTTAGACTCATCTACGTGTTGATCATCGGTACTACTCTTTTCTACTTGTTTTAGACCAGGTTTCACACCCTGGCACCGGTACAATCATTTACTACTTATGATGGTACTTGAGTCTGACTTCATTTTGGCATTGAGTAAAACCTTTTTATACTACTTCATGTTTGCTAATTCAGGACCCTATTCCCCTATGATACTGATACTTGAGGCACTGAGTTGCCAAGATTATGGTACGGTGATACTGTCTTATTGAGGCATTTCATGTTAGGACGAGTGTTTTCCTGAATCTTCATGATATTGATTTATAAAGATATTGTGATGTTAGGTATTAATGTACGTGGTTGGCGCACCTCTATGGACAGTGCTATTTTGGGGACTAACATGCTAGAGGAGGGGTCTGCCATGGAGTAGAGGCATTCGAAGAAAGCCCTTCCATGGATCCTGCTGGTGCTTCGGGTGCCGAAAGAGGAGCATACATAAGAACTAAGCAATATTGTGTCTGTGTTTACTTTATTGCACTTTTTTTGTCTATGTAATCTTTGGTAGTATAGGATGTCAGGTGGGTGAGAATGACTTCTGTGTACTCTTTAATCCTTATGGGGGGATTGGAAGGGTTTTACTTGATTTTATTTGCCTTTATTTCTTATATATTGCTAATGTTAGGTGTAGACCTTAGTTACTGACTAGCCCTACCTTGTGGGCCTATTTGTGAATACTTCTAGTTGTACACCCTTCCCTTCCTTATCTTGAGGTTATTGGTACACCGCCGGAGTTCCCCTTGTTTTTTTTCTATGTATCTTGTCTGATCTTATCATTATTATTTTTGTATCATTGTAAGGGTACCAGATATGTCCTTCAATTCTTACCTATAATCTTACGATATGGTTGAGGTAGTTGATTTGTACCCTATCTGCTTTCTGGCCCTATTCGAGTAGTTATCTTTTTGGGTTGTGTTATACTTTCTCCCTTGACCTGTTTTCTTTCTATTCTTGCTATTTACTACTTTTATATTTGTTATGTGCCTAGTGGGCCCTCAAATATTACTGGGTACTTATTACTTCAGTAACTTATACTCATATTGCACTTGTGTTCCCTTGGTGCAGATCTGCGTACTAGCACCTGATGTTGGTTAAGTCGATCTTTCCTCCTTGATGATACTTTTAGAGATACAGGGTGAGATTTGGACATCTATCTTTATCATGTATCTTATCTATTTTATATTTTGCCTCTTGTGTATCTTTCAGAGACTGACATGTACTTATTAACTTATACTCTATTCTTTAGTGGCTCCCTATATACACCAATATCAGGTCCTAGGGAGGTTTATTGGTTCTATTTATGATATGTTGACTGTTTATCTTCTCTATTTCTATTTGCTTCAACTTACCAATACTTGTGTGTACCCTTACTTGATACAGTAGACCACCACTACGGCTATGGTCTACAGGGCTGGTTCTCCTACTGGCAGGTTTGTAGGTTCCATTATGATCCAAGAAATTCGGTCGTGATAGCTTTGTATCCAATCCTAGGTTTTGACTAGTGTCAATGCATAGAGTCAATGTCTAGTTAAGTCTTATAGATTGATGTGAAGACGTCCATAACCAATCTTTGGGAGGCTATGGTGGCATGTTAGGAACTTGAATATCTTTTCGGATCTCATATCATGCGTGTATCCTAGACAGTTTCCTTGAAAACTTATATTGTCTTCATTTTTCCACAGATGATATGCATGCGATCTACTCCGGTAGAGGACAATGAGCCATTTGACTCAGTGGATCAGGACTAAGCACAGGGATAGACTACAACACCTATAGGGTTATGATCCTAGTTCAGACCTCTGAGACCCCAATAGTGCCTGTAGCACCTAATCCAGCTCCAACACCATTCCCATCTTCTACTCCAGATGTTGGATCTATGTTGTGGCATCTTTTGAGCGTATTTGGGGGTCTTCCAATTGACGGGGCACATATTTCTCCCAAGGGTAGCCTTGGGTACTTCTATCTCAAAGGAACATCTTTCTTTTATGGTTCCCCCTCCAGTTCATCCAGCTCAGTCAATATCTATAATTATTGCTCAGGTGTTTCCTGTCCTATTTATTTCTCCTGTGGTGGCACCGCTGGCCACTGTGATATATTTGGAGCAGAATATCCGAACAAGGGATTGGATCCCCCGCAGTTTACTATAGTCCCGGGGGAGAGTGCCCATAAGTTCCTATCAGAGTGTGAGAAGAGGTTGAGGAACCTCAGAGCTCTAGAGTCACATGGAGTTACCTACACCACTAATCAGATGCGTGGTGCGGTGAAGAAGTGGTAGAGAGCTCTGATGACTTGTATGCTAGCAGGTTCACTTAAGTGACTTAGGTAGAGTTCTACGAGGTGTTCATAAGGAAGTTTTTATCCAAGATGAGAGAGATCATTTAACAAAGGAGTTCATACATCTTGAATAGGGATGGATATCAGTTGCTGAGTAAAACGCTCGATTTCATATGTTATCAGTCTATGTTGTTGAGTTTATTCCTACTGAGATAGAGTGTGTTCGCTGTTTTACATATGGTTTGAGAGATAGACTTTGTGAAGAAGTTGCTTTGTTGGTTTCAGAGAGTTATCCATTTCAAGAATTTGTTGATCATGCATAATCTATAGAGTCCCTTTTTCGTGAGTCACATCATCGCTACAAGAAGAGGCAGAGGCAGCAGGGTGGTTATTGTGGGTTCCATTTTGGAGGACATGTTCAACAAGTTGTCTTAGGGACAGTCTAGTAGGCAAGTACAAGAATCTATCTAGGTTTCTGAGCCAGCTTCACTGAGTTTTAGTGTGCCACCTTCAAGGTAGTCCTTTCATGGTTTTGGGTCTTCAAGCCATGGTGGCCAGTCGCGTTTAGGTTGTTGTTCTTGTTAGAGTGGGACATCAGGGCCATGTTTTGTGCATGGGATCACTTTTCACTATGCTAGAGAGTTCCCTCATAGGGGTATGCTTTAGACCGTTACCAACTAGTTTGGCCTTTGAGGTCAGTGCTGCTACTAGCTAGAGGTGGGGCACAAGGTAGTGTTTCCCATGGTGGTGACTAGTGTGTTATGTCTGGTGGTCACAATAGTGGTCATTCAAGAAGTGGATACCAGTTATATTTCATAGCTGGTAGAATTGAGGTGGAGGCTTTGAATGCTATGATCACAGGTAAAATCTCTGTTTGTTCTGAATCAACCTCATGCTCATTTGATCTCGTATCCATTTGTACTTATGTTTCCTCCTACTCTGCACATTTCCTAGGGTTAGTTAGTGATTTGTTATCTATTCCTGTAATTGGTTCCAACTCGATAGGAGATTTTTTAGTAGTGGATCAATTATTAAGGTCATGTTTAGTTTCTGTTGGTGGATTAGATACCTGGGATGATTTGTTTCTTGCTAGACATGGTAGACTTTGATATCATACTAGGTATGGACAAGTTATCCCCTTATAGTGTGGTTTTTCATTGTTATGCCAAGATCGTTACCTTAGCCATGTATAATGTATCCTAGTTGTGTGGCGGGGTTCTATTAGCTATGCACCGACAAAGACCATCTCCTTCTTTGAGGCTCAAATACTGGTGGTGAGAGGATTTATAGATTATTTAGCTTACATTCGTGATGTTTAAGCCGACACTCCTACTCCTGAGTCTGCTCTTATTGTATCTGATGTCTTGGATGTGTTTTCGACCGACTTACCTAGCCTTACAACCGAGTGGGATATTGACTTTGCCATTAAGTTAGAGCTAGAACAAGGCCTATTTCAATCACTTCTTATTGTATAGATCCTGTTGAGTTGACGGAGATGAAGGTTTAGCTCTAGGATCTTCCAGATAAGGGTTTATTCATCCGAGTGTTTCTCTATGGGGTAGACCAGTTTTGTTTTTCAAGATGAATGATGGTATGATGAGGATGCGTATAGACTAATAGCAACTGAATAAGGTTAAAGTTAAGAATGTATATCCAATGATCAGGATTGATGATTTGTCTTCAAGGTGTGACAATATTTTCTAAGATAGACTTGAGATCTGGATACCATCAGTTGAGGATTCGGGATGAGGAAATCCTAACGATAGCATTGAGGACTCGATATTAACTTTATGAGTTTTTTATCATGCTTTTCGGGCTGACTAATGCCACAGTAGCTTTCATGGATTTGATGGACAGGGTGATCATGCCCTAATTACATTCAATTTGTTATCATTTTTGTCGATCACATCTTGGTGGACTCGCGGAGTAGAGCCAAGCATGAGAATCATTTTAGATTGATACTCTAGACTTAGATATAGCATCGGTTTTATTCCAAGTTCTCAAAGTGGTAGTTTTTGTTGGAGTTTTTGGCATTCCTAGGACACATTGTGTCTAAGGGCTACATAATTGGTTGACCCAAAAAGATTTAGACATAGCGTGCAAGATCGACGTATCCTTATGAGGCTCATTTTTTTGTTATTGGGGTACAACAGTCATTTTTTAAGGGGGATTCTTGTATTATGGCACTATTGACTAGACTAACTAGGAAGTATAATCCTTTTTAAGGGTTTTAAGATTGTGATTTTGAGATTTCGGACACTCAAGTATTTGTTGACTTAAGTGTCATTTCTAAATTTACCGCTAGAGGGCCAAAGCTTTTTGGTTTATTGTAATGCTTCAAGTGTTTGTCTTGGGTGTGTTCTGATGCAACAAGGATGAGTGATTGCCTATGAATTGAGGCATCTGAAGTTTTATGAGCGTATCTACCCCACTCAGGACTTGGAGTTGACAACAAAGGTGTTTGCACTTAAGATCTAGAGGCATTATCTGTATGGAGTCCTATGTGAGATGTATACTGACTATCATAGCCTTTAGTATATTATGAGCCAGAGGAAGCTCAATTCTAAGCATTAGAGGTGGATAAAGCTGCTGAAGGACTACAATATTACCAGCTTATACCATCGGGTCAAGGAAAACTTTATGGCGGACGCCTTGATCCTAAAAGCAGTCAATATGGGTAGCCTCAAAGCATTGATAATTTTTTGAGAGACCGTTGGTCTTAGACATCCATTATTTGGCTAACGGGTTGTTTCGACTAGAGTTAATGGATTCCATGCAGGTTTTAGCTTATGTTGAGGATCAGTCTTCTCTATTGGAACAGATTCGAAAGCGACAGTTTGAGGACCATCAATTGCATATCTCTGTGATTAGGTTTTAACCGGTGAGGGCGGAAGGGATTTTATTAATTTATATAGGGTTTTTTGTTATGATGGCAGGGTTTATATGCCACGGGTTTATGGGTTGATTCAGTTGATATTGTGTATGGATCATAGCTTCAGGTATTTAATTCATCCGGTGTAGCTAATGTCTATTATGATCTGCTTTGTTGTACTGGTAGATTGGGATGAGAAAAGTTATTTCAAAGTATGTTTCTCGGTGTTTGAACTACCAATAGGTTAAGTTCGAGCACTAACAACCAGGTGGCTTGATATAGAGACTCTCTATACTGAGTTAGAAGTAAGAGAGGGCAACAATGGACTTTATCTCGGGTGGGCCTTGGACTAGCAGAGGTCATGACACCATCTGGGTTATTTTTTAAAGGATGACTAATACAGCACAATTCATCCCTACTCTCTTATCCTACAATGCTTAGCATTTGGTTCTCATCTATCTTCAGGAGGTAGTTTGGTTTCATGGGGTCCCAATTTCGATTAGTTTTGATTGTGGCACTTAGTTTACCTCAGAATTTTAGAGTATTATTCAGTGACGAATGGGTACTAAGGTGCATTATAGTACATCATTTCACCCTCAGAACGACGGTCATTCTGAAAGGACTATCTAGGTCCTGGAGGACATTTTGAGGTCTTGTGTGTTGGATTTCAAAGGTATGTAGGATAATCATGTTCCCTTGGAGAAGTTCGTGTATAATAAAATTTATCATTCTAGCATCTAGATGGCACCATTTGAGGCATTGTATGGTAGGTGGTACAGGTCACTTATTGGTTGGTTTGATGGTTTTGAGGCTAGAGTTCAAACTACAAACTTGCTTCATGATTCTCTTGACCAGGTTTGAGTGATTTAAGATAGGCTACAAGTTTGAGTGATTTAAGATAAGCTGAGGGTAGTACAGAGTAGGAAGAAGAGATATGTGGACCATATGCATCGTAATTTAGAGTTTTGGGTTGGTGAAAGAGTCTTTCTGCGAGTATATCGTATGCTTAGTGTGATGAGGTTTGATAGGCATCGCAATCTTATCTCCAGGTATATTGGATCTTTTGATACTCTTTATGCTACCTACCATTTTTCATTGCCTCCTATATATTCAGCTATTCACCTAAATATATCATGTTTCAATGTTGCGGCGGTATATTCTAAATGAGTCCCATGTTCTCCACTAGAATTCGATGTGGTCGGATGAGAGTCTATCTTTTGTTAAGGAGCCAGCTAATAGTTGTCTTAGCCAAATATGTTAGGAGATTAGGATCTAGGGAGATACCAGTGTTTAAGGTATAGTATAGACACCTTTTGTTCAAGTAGGCCAACTGGGAGGTCGAGAGTGAGATACAGGTGCAGTATCCATAATTATTTGAGCCTTTACGTATCTTTTTTCTCCTTTTTACTTGCTTTTGCTTGACTTTTGCGGATGAAAGTCCTTTTTAGTATTGGATGTTATGATGACCCTTATGATAATTTTTTTCTTTGCATGGTATCTGGTACTCTAGAGAGTTCCAGTAGCTTCTCCAGATCATTTATGACCTTCTAGGACCGATAGTCTGTCTCTTTGGCGGTTCAGTTGAGATTTATCTAAGTCTTCCTATTTTAGAGCCTGAATTAGGTAGTTATTAACACTAGAAAACATTCCTTCAAGAAGATCTTGGAAATTAATTTTGATAGTTTTGTTAACTCTGGAACATGGATTTTGTTCTAAGTTGAACTTGGTTAGGGTTCAGGAGCTTTTGGTACAGTTTATCTTATTTTTTGAGATAACAGTTGGTAGAAAGTTGAATGTCTAACTTTGGTCAATATTTGATAACTGAGTGTCAGATCAAAAATCTAACTTCTCCATTCTTTGGAATGCTGAGTTTGGGTTAGGAAGATTGTTGGTCTGCTTCTCGAGGCATCCGGTGCAAATTCAAGGTGCTCTATGGATTTTTGAAATTTTTTGTCTAAGGGTTGACTTAGTCAACATTTCTAAAAAACAACATCGTAGCTGGATTTCAACTATGATGTTGAGTCTGGAATGTCGTTTCAGGTGTGTTTGTATATCTTATTTTGTGTATGTCAGACTTCACACACTTTTCGATTAGCTCTAGGAGCCATTTTAACTTAGCAGGTTTTGCTATAAAAACAATATCTAGTGCAGGCTATCTTTTTCTTCATGGTTGCAAAGGTGTGTCACACAATCACGATGCTCTATTTCTTTTTTCCTCATAATCGCGAGCTTCATCATCGCGATCGCGATGACATAATAAGTCTAGCCTCCCGATCGCGACCAAATGCCATGTGGTCGCGAAGGCCAATATACTTAGCAGTATATATTCTTATTTTCTTGAGTTTTCAGCCATGTTTCCCAACTCTTTCTCATGCTATATTACTCAAACTCAGGGAAATTGCTGACAATTGATCTTAAGAGTGTAGGGGAGCTGGTCTTTCATGGAATTTGTGTTCATCTCTATCGTAAGTAACTTCCTTTCTTGAATTCCCTCCAAAAATGGTATTATCCACCATTAATGTCCATGATCAAGATTTATAATTCTATGTAAACGCTCTT
>JBDJHY010066142.1:0-13860 GCA_039654485.1 Withania somnifera
GAGGTATTTTATTATTGGGGTCATCCAGTTGTTGTTCGCATCATCTACCACAGAAATACTGACTTCGTGGATACTTGGGTGGTGGACCTCCTCAATTAGCACCTCTTGATTTTTTCTTCCTTTTTGAGGAGGCCAACTTGCAGAGTGCATCTGCTCTCATGTTTTCTCCTCGAGGGATCTTGGCTACCTGAAAATAGGAGAATTTTCCTAGCAACCCCTTTACTACCTCCAGGTATTTTTTAGATGGGCATCTTTCGTAAGTTCCCTTTACCTAATTAACCATGATTTGTGAATCGCTGAAGACTAAGAGTGACTTTATCTTCATCTGTTGAGCTAGGTAGAGACCTTCTATCAATGCTTTGTATTCTGCAATTATTTGTTGTTCTAAAAGTGATTGGCATACGAAATCTCAGTTCCCTTAGGGCTTTTAAGTAGGATTCCATCCCCACTACCGTCTGAAGGCTCCATCTACATGCATGACGAAAATGTCACTAGGTGCTTTGGGTTGCCTATCTACCTCAGCCTCCTTCATAGAAGATTCTATTGTATCTGAGGTAGATTCATACATCTCTACTAGGAAATTTGCTAGAGCTTGGCCTTTGATAGATTTTCGAGCTCGAAAATCAATTCCTGGCTCTCTGAGCTCGACTGCCTACTTAATCAATTTTGAGATCAAAAGTCAATTTCATGCTCTTCGAGCTCGTATGCCTACTTAGTCAATCGCCCTGATGCTTCTGGTTTCAACAGTACCTGCTTTAAAGGTACATCTATTAGCACACAAATAGGGTGTCCTTGGAAGTAGGGACAAAGTCACCGAGTTGCTATTAGCAGGGCTAGCACCAGTTTTTTGGTGGGCAAGTATCTCTCTTCGGCTCTGTGTAGAGCTCGGATGATGAAGTAGACTGGTTTTTGAGTTCCCCTTTCTTCCATGATAAGAACGACACTGACCGCTTCCCCTGCTACCGCTAGGTAAAGACATAAGGTTTCTCCTGGCTTCGGTATAGTTATCTCAGGCAACATTGTTAGATGTCGCTTTAGATCTTCAAAGGTCCTTTGACACTCGTCTTTCTACTGGAAATTCTTAGCATTTTTTAAAACACGGAAGAAGGGCAACTGTTTTTTAGTCGATTTGGACAAGAAGCGACTTAGTGCTGCCAGGCATCCCGTTAACTTCTGTACATCTTTCAAACACTTCGGTGTTTCCATCTCAGCCACTGGTCTTACCTTAGAGGGATTCACACTTATTCCTTTCTTGGATACGACTTATCCTAAGAACTTCCCTGAGCTAACCCCGAAATTAAACTTCACTGGATTCAGCTTCAGCCCCCTATGTCTCAGGAGGTGAAAGATTTCCTCTAAGTCTTTTAAGCTCGTCTCTAGGACTTTCTTTTTCATGATGATGTCATCCACGTAGACCTCCACCACTCTGCCAATTTGTTTTTTAAACACTTTATCCACTATTCTTTGGTATGTGACTCTAGCATTCTTCAAACCAAAAGGCATCTTCTCGTAGGCGAATGTCCCTCAGTATGTAATAAAGGCGGTTTTGGGGCACCCACCTCATCCATAAATACTTGGTAGTATCCCTTGTATAAATCAAGGAAGCTCAATAGCTCATAGCTTGACACATCTTTTACTTTCTGATTAATTACTAGCAAGGGGTAGCAATCTTTTGAATAATACTTGTTAAGATCTATGTAGTCAACACACATTTTCCATCCTCCCCTACCTTTATCACCATAACTGGATTGACAATCTAGGTCGAATACTTTACTTCAAAAAGGATATCAACAACCAAAAATTGTTCAACTTTAGCTCGGATAACCTGATTTCTTTCAGGTGCAAATATCCGTTTTTTCTATTGCACAGGCTTCACTTGTGGATCTATATTTAACCTGTGGATCATCACCTTAGGTAATACTCCTGTCATATCCAAAGGAAAACAGGCAAAGATGTCTTTAAACTTTTGGAGTAATGATATGATCCCTTAATAGAGGGCTGAGTTTCGTAATGATCCCACGTTGACTTTTTTTTTCAGGGAATTCAGGATCTAATAGGACCTCAAGTACTTCATCATCCGCTTCTCCTGATGGGATGACGTGAATTCTCTTCTGGGGCTGAGGGCGAGTAATCTATAATTGCTATTTGTTCACCTTAGGTACTTTTTTAGCGCAATTCTCATGCACTCTCGTGAAACTTGTTGATCACCCCGGACGGAAGCTATTCTGTGCTCAGTGGGAAACATCATCATGAGGTAGTACGATGAATAAATTTCTTTGGCCGGTATTAGCCAATCTTATTCCAAAATGACGTTTTAGGGAGAGGGTGCATCGATTACATAAAACTCGACCATCATGGTTTTCTGCCTGGATAGTCCCCTACAGTCATAGGTAACCAGATGGTTCCCTTATGCATCACCTCTTTCTGGGTAAGAGTTTGAAGTGGTTGACTGGTCCGCTGCAAATTACTTTGGTCAATTTCGAGTGGATCGAAGCATGGTTAGAAAATAATGCAAATAGCAGCACCATTATCCACATACACTCGATGTACTTCTTTTTTTACCATGATCATCCTTATCACCAAGGCATCAATATGAGGCATCGCTCCTGGGATGACATCCTCCTTAGAAAAAGTTATGACTTCTCCTGATTTGAATCGCTTATGGCGAGGTTCCTCTAGGGACACCATTCTCACCTCTGCTTTTAGAGCAGTTTGTGATATCCCTTTTGGGGGCCCACCAAAGATTACATGTATTACCCCCAGACATTATTGTTTTGGTTTTGAGGATGGGGTAAAGATGGTGCAGGGGCTCCATTTCCATGCAGCTGGATGGGCCTTATAGGAATGTGATTGGGATTGAAATAACTACCCTGACCTGAGTATCCCTGAATGAGGTATTAAGGATACTGTTTTTTAGGTGACTCCTACCTCTTATAATGCTGGCCACGACCTCGGCCGCCTGAGTTGAATCCTTGCCCTCCTTAGGGGTGGTATTTTCCTTGGACACCTCATCCATGACCTCAGAAGGAACTTATGGAGGACACTGTGTATTGGGTTAGCATACCTCGTTTGATGCACTCATCGAACTCTTTTACGAGATCCTGACATATCTCGGTGTCGTAGCCATGATCATTATAAAAGTAACACCATAGGCTCTGAGATCGCTTATGGGGTGGGGTCTGCAGTACCATGATGGCCTCAACATATTATGGTGAAATGCAAGGACCTAGAACCTCGACCTTGTTAGCGGGGTCAAGGTGTCTTCATGGAACTTCGACTCACTCCGTCCCTTATTCACCCTGTCAAAGACATTTTTATGGAGATTCTATCATCCCCAGGTTTCCTGTCTGACCAGTTCCCTTCCTGCTTTTTCTTATTGGCCTTAACTGCCATTGCAAAATTTCTTATCACCCTGAACAGCTCCTGTTCTGTCTGTGTTGTATTTCTCTCAGCTCATTGTAAAGTTCACTAGGTTGGAGTCCACTCAAGAAAGTTGAGACGAGTTGGTCAGTCTTGTGTTCTATGTGCAAGATTTCTTCTGTGAAACGCTTCAAGTACACGCTTATGACCTCTTTCCATCTTTTCTTGACGTCTAGGAGATTAGATGAGTTTTACACAACCTTCTTCTTTTGGTAGAAGCGGGCGTAGAAAAGCTCGATCATCTGGCAGAACGAGGTGATGTTGTTCCTTATCATCCAATCAAATCCTGGCTTTCTCTACTAGAAATTCTAGGAACACTCTGCACATGTATTTCGGGTATTGCACTGGAGATTTACCATTTGGAACTTGAAATAGGATAAAAGTCACTTGGGTCAGTGCTCCCATCATAAGGCTTTATCTCGGGTAGGTAAGGGAGTGTTCATTATTTCTCTTGAGAAAGGGGTAATTACGTCCCCTGCCTCGTCGATACCCAAAATTCTATCAAATTCACTTTTGATAATATTCTTTTGGGGAGGTTTTCTGGGCCAACTCCCTCACTATGATATCAGAGTGGGCTCTGATCATTACGAGGGTCGAGATTTTTACGTCGTCCACCCAGCTGCTTGCTTCCATCTTTTGTGACAAGGATTCTCATCACTAGAACGGGAGTTGGTCGATTTTGTTAAACATTGAGGCAGTTCCACTTCCTATTATTGATTTCGTTCTTGATTGAGCTGAGTTGCCTCATGGGATCTCATCTTGGGATGGTCATTGTACCATTACTGAAACAAAGTTTGGTGCTCCTAGGCTAACTTTTCTGCCGTGGTGAGCTAGCCGTTTGTTATCGTCTGGTCCTGGTCATCTCACCGGCTGGTATGATGGGTGGGCACTTGGGGTTGCTTGTGCCCTACCTCAGGCTCTACCACCTTGGCTAGAACCACCGTGTGCCATGGTCCTACCATCACGACCTGCCTCTTGTGCGTTTTTTCTCCTTGTGTTAGTCATCTCTTCAAAAATTTTAAACTTTGATATTGTAAAATAAGAATATATAGCTATCGAATCCCCATAGATGGCGCCCATTGATGAATCCCAAAAGATCACCAATAATCCTACTATGAAATCTACCTCACGATTCCCGGTAACAATAATGAATTTGGATAAGCACCTGCAAAACAAAGCCTAGGGTGGTTCGCGGGGTAGTTCTTCGATGCTTAACTGGCAAATAGCTTTAGAAGAGAATACCAGTAATATTTGAGAGTAGTATATTGAGCGTACCTTTGCTTCTCCACTGTTTGAGCTTTATAGCTGGCTCTTATAACAACCACATTAGTGGGCACTGTAAATGGGGAGTAACTTCCACAGTGGTTATTGCAACTTTCTTTGTAACTGTTGTTACCTCATTAGTAGGTGGGGAATAATTCCCTCAACGGTTGTTGCCACCTTAATGATAATTATTTTACTGTTACTCTACATTTATTATGATAATTATGGCATTAATAATAATTATTAATTTCTACCATTATTCTACAAAAATATATGACAGATTTTTGAAGGAAGATTAAATGTGTTCTTCTCTTTTAAATATTTTTGATGCATTCAAGTTGAAATCGTTTTTAAAAGCGGATGAAGGTATTTTTCTGTTGTTATTATGAAAATACAGACTGCTTATTTATGTTTAGGTGTAATAAAGAAACAACTGATTGTTATTGTTTGTCTAATTCATATTCCTTGAATTATGTGACATATGCGATCATCTAAGATATCAACTCATAAAATAATTTTAAGTAAAGTAATATAATTAATTAAATTTTTATGTTAACTTGTTAGCTGACGTTCCCTACAAAGAGAGCGAATTTAAATGATAAAGGACAAACGAATATATTCTTATAAAATTGTCATATGACGTGACTTTAGTATATGAGAAAATAATACTCTTTCCATCTTTTTTGTTCCACCGTATCAAACCCTTAGTGGAGAGTCAGTCGTTAAAATTTGTACGTTTTTACTTTTTTTTCCCTAGAAATAGTCTAATTGATTTTTAAGTAAGGTTTTAAGACGACGTTAAATCATTTTAAATTTAACTACTATGCTAGTTTTTTCACCAATTATTATGTTACTTTAATAAAATTATTTTCAACATCTCCAAGATATTTGTAATTCTTACCTTGTCAATTGCTTAAAATAACTTTTTTCATGTACATAATTTTTAATAATATAAATTATGATTTTGTTCTTTTATATAAATTAGATTAGTATACGTGCATTGCACATGTCTATTATGTCAATATAACTTGAATATTATGAAAGTTTGAAAAAGTAAACTCGAATATTGTCGTAAGCCAACATAATTCTAAATAAATGAAACAATATGAATGATACTAACGATATATTAATTAAATTTAAAGATTATATTTTTTTTGAAATATTTTATACAAAATTATTATAGTTCCATTGATTGCATTCTGAATTAAATGTTTTATATGTTTTTTTTGAATATGTAAAGTTGAAAAAATATATTTCATTTAATATTTTTGAAATATTCTTTTATCACAGTTCTTGAAAAACTATACTTTTTTTTTTTAATTTTAAAAATACATATTATAAAGAGTTGAGTTGTTTGTAATGACCCGTCCTATCATTACGTTGTTGTTTAAGGCCTAAATCCTCTGTTAGAATTTCTTGTAAGTGGAGAATTGATATGATTTCAGGGAAGGATGAATTTTTAAATAAAATATTTTTTTTTTGAGATAATGTAGTTGTAATGATCCTTACATTCATTTTCATGTTTTTGCATTTTCATGCATCTCAGGACTTTTATGTGGTGTCCTTAAGTCATTATGACTTATTGGAACCGGTGGTTCGGTTCCCGAGTTCTTTTGTGTTTGGTTGTTATGTTCGTTTTCTATTTTAGAGCCTTAACTATTGAAATCATTGACTTTAGTTTACATTCTCTGACAATGAACTCGGAATCAAAATTCGACAGTTTCATTAGCTCCGAGACGTGAATTTGGTCTAGACGGACTCTTGGTTCGTATTCGGAGGCCTTGGTTATGATTTTATCTGGTTTTGTGTGTTTTAGGCATTTTAGAATTCAAAAGTTTGACTTCGATTGGCTTTTTTTGATCGAAGCCTCGGATTGAAAATCCGAATGCACCATTAGCTCTTGAATGTCGAGTTTGGGTTAGGTGAGTTGTTCGTTCGGGACTCAAGCCAACCAACCTCATTTAGAGTACTTGGTTGGAATGTTGATAATTTAGGCCTAGAGTTGAATTTAGTCAATATTTTATCAAAATGATCTCGAATCAAAAAATTATCTACGCCATTGAGTCCAAAATGCCATTTTCATGCAGGTAGCATATTTGATTTTTTTTCATCAGATTTTGAATGCATTCCGAGCCCCCTATCAAAATTCGTTTTTTTACTGAATCGCGATCGCGACACCTATCCACGCATTCACAATGTGCAACCTTGATTACTCTTCGTGAATGCGTCCTTTCCTTTGTTAGTTCTTCACGATCGCGACATATTTTCACGCGAGCGTGAAGGACGAAATTCCTCTGCATCGCGATCGCGACCTTGGCACACGCAATCGCGATGAACACCTGAAACCAATATATAAATACCTGGACCCAAAGATTTAGCCAATTTATTTATCCTTTACACTTCAACTCAAAATCCATCATTTTCAAATATTGGGCTTTTGCATATGACATTGGGTGACATTGAAAATGATATTTCTTCGATTATTTTTTAATTATTGGTAAGTTTTCACTTTATTTTTATCAAATTTCATTCAAAAAATTTCAAATTTTACCGAGTTGTGCTTCACTTTAACCCATTGGTATTAACTTGTTTCTTGCTCGTCTTAACTCCAAATTTTGTGTATGAGTTTCCTACGATGTGGAAAATATTTGATACCTTTTGTTTGGAGTTTTAGATTCACTGGCCTATAGGCCTGTTTTGACTTGAAATTTGGCATTGACTATAATCATAGCTTTATGAGTATTATTTGACTCGTATTAATATAAATTATTATTTTGATAAATTCATGATCGTTTAGATTTGTTGGTATATTTTTGGAGCTGTTGGATCTGTTCAGGTTACTTTTTTTCGGTATTTGTGAGTTTATCTTCGAACACAATAAAGACTATAGCTGATAGATATGAGGTTGAGTTTATATTTGAAATAATAGTAATTAGTCATTCTTGGGTTGGGGTTTTAGGTTTGGTGCCTGACCCTGACCGCTTTTTTAATCCGCTTCTTGGTTATGTTTTGGTATTGCTTTTGCGATTATAGATTACTTTGTGACCCTACGTAGTCATTATTGACTCTATAGTATAGATGGTGAAATTATAGGAAATGACAGTGAGTCTTGGACATCAGTTAGCTGTTCTAGATTGTTGTAGTGACCGAGCCTATGCAGAACCGGTAGGACTTGTTTGAGCTATTGTATCTGTTTGTACATGACATCATCATGAAAACTAGTTTGATGCATTAATTTCTACTATTTTATTGTCAAGAGCCCAACGTTACTGATTTTGGAACCTTGCTTGGTCTTCTACGTCGATTTTCAGTATTATGAGGTTAAAATGAGTATTAAATGATATTTTTATCAGTTTTCAATGATAAAAGGCTAAAGTAAAAATGTAACCACTATTTTAAGATACTACTGGACTTGGTTGCGACCAAGTGTAGGCCAATTTTAAGTATTATAAAGTTAAAAATGAGTAATAAATGATGATTTTACCAGTTTTCAGTGATAATAGGCTAAGTAAAGATGTAGCCATATTTTTGAGATACTACTAGACTGGTTGTGATCAAGTTCTAAACATTGATATTTATTTGAATTTTAGACCCGATTATAGCTGGGTACAGTCATTAATACTTGAATTTTAGATATACCCGATTGATGTACGAGTACAATTTATTATTTGTGTTGTATGCAGTTGCGTCCTCCATGGACCTTGCCTATCTAGGCTTGGGGATGACCAAAGGAGGGGTATACGGGGTAATAGAGGTATATGGGTTTGGTATTCCATGGGTCCTACTTGTCGGACTTGCGAATTCAAAGGAGGAGCACACTAGTTTACTTTACTATCATCATATCATATCATTCTGCATATTTTACTCTTGAGTTATGTTTGATGGTTGTAATCTCCGATCATATGGGAAACTGGAGAGTTTTCATTCACTTATTTGTATCTCCCGGTCATATAGGAGGGTGTTAGTATTTTTTATTTACTTATTATTTTACTGATTACCACTATTGGCTTGATATATCCTTAGGGATTCTTTCATGCTTTCCATTATTCTATACTTGTATGAAGTTACCTATTCCCATTATTTGAGGTTACAAGTATATCGCCATTTCTATTATCTTTATTTGTAACTTACTAGGTTTGCCTGAATCTTCGTTACTGTTAGCCAGATTTCTACGGTATTTACTTGCATATATCCTGTTAGTTAGTTTTCCCTATTTGCTCTACTTGTTTGATTTTTGTAACCTATCTTTCATTATTTGTCTTTGTCTTTTTACTTCTTTTCATGTTTATATGGGCCCAATTGGCCGATGATGACCACTAGGTAACCAATTACTTCGGCTATTTGGTATTCATACTATACTTTTACATCTTTCTACTATAGACCCCGAATACGAACAAGTGTCGCTGATTCTCGGATGGTGATATTGATTAATATCTGAGGTAGATGACGGTTACTGGCATTTGAAGTCTGTTTTAACTTGTTTATCTTTCTTTTACTGTCAGTTGTATTTGAGATAGATATTGTACCTTATTTTTGAATTGTACACACATTTTAGTGGCTCATGTACTTGATACCAGGTTTTGTGAGTTATTTCATTGTATTAGATTTTTTCTTATTCCCTTTTCCATTTACATTTATGCTTATTCTTCCGCTTTAGTTATACTCTAGCTTTTTTACTTGTTAGGTGGTTCACTTATGTTTAGGTTGTAGGTGCCCCATGATTCGAAAAATTGGGTTCGTAGCAGTAGTATTTATAATTAAATTAGGAATCGTTTTTTTTATAAATAATAAACAAAGCAAAGTACTTTTAGAAATTTAATAAAATATAAGATATAGAAAATAAAATATAGGATAAAAAAAAGGAAAGGAAAAGAAAAGATGGATAATAATAATAATAATAATAATAATAATAATAATAATAATAATAATAATAATAATAATAAGAAGAAGAAGAAGAAGAAATTAAATCATTGGCAAAGATCCATAAGACGTGCCCAACAAAAGTAGAAAATAGAACGAAGAAAAACAACGTAGAAAGAGAAAAGAGAGAAAGGGAGAAAAGAAATAGGAAAAGAGGAGAGAAAAGTTGCGATTTTCATCCCAAAATATAAGGTAGTTATTCTAATTCTTAGAGTAGAAATATGGATAAATTATACTGGATTTAGAAAATATAGACCTAGGGTTCTTGGAGTAAATTTTTAGTCTAGGGTCAAATAATGACCCGTCTTAGTTGTTAGACACGTGAGTTTATTATATCATGAATAAATATAATATTTAAGAAAATTTTAGATTTGGCTCCATATTTCGGGATGACTTTTTTACCTAACTTTTAAAGTAAAAAATAAAGTATAGCAACATGAGTGTCATTGGGCTCGTATTTTAACAAGAATTTTTATATTTTAGTAAACTTTGAACGTTCTGATGCATGAAGTAAGGAAAAAAGCATCTTTAGCGAGTTGCCAGTTTCTACATCTTCGAACGAGGTAGACTATAGTTTAATGAGTAGTAGACTGATGTTTGTTTATGCATTCATAACATAGAACTGATGGGAGAAGCATGTCTAAGCCTATATGCATGGAGTTGAGGTGGATAAAATATAAGAACCTTCTAATAACCCTAAAAGTTGAACTTATTGAGCGTTTATGTGAAATTCTTGGTGATATTTTTGTTATATACCCGATAGGAGATTTGATATGAACAAGGTGGTTAAATATGTAATAATTAAATTGTGTTGATTCAAAAATTTAGTCAAACCTAAATATAGTTATATGATCTTGCTTCGTAGCCTGAGGTGGTGGATTGTAGCCTAAATATGAATAGATCTTGATATTAGAATGATGAGCTCAAAGGTTAGATGATTCAAGAATACTAGTGATTAGTGGATTATGTATAAAGGTAATAATGATAGGCTTGAGTATTCTGGATATGGGTGGTGATGTTAGACCCCAACTTGTGGTATTTGAGGAAGTAGTGATAACCTAATGAGTAGTGAGTAGTGAAGCTTCCCATAGTGACTTATATGTTTAAGTGTTGTATTGTAATTTACATTATGATCTCCTTTTTTGGGTCTTGATCACATTTTTAATGTTTTAAATTATGCCAATGAGAGTCCAGATTGACGATAATGATTACTTATTGAATTGTGCCTATGAGAGTCTTGTTTGATAATGATAACTTCTAATATTGATGCCATGAATGGCTTTTTAATGATCAAGATGAATTATTAAAATAATGATCGGGAGAGGTTTGAAATACTGGTATATTAAAGATCTTATTCCAAAATATTGATATATGAGAAATGAGACCTTAAATAAAGAACACTTGATGAAATTCTATCAATAAAGAAAAATAATAATGAACTAATATGATTAGATCATGTCCCATGATTCGGCACGACATATTGGATTAGGTGCCATATTCCCGTAAGATATATTTGATCTGGTGTCACATTTCAGCACAATATGATTGGATCAAATGCCACATACCGACATGACATATTGGATTTTATCTGGAATGATAATAATAATAAAGGAATTGATAATAAAGTGATCTATAATGATGCACTCATTGAATAATCTTAAGAAAAGATCCCAAGTTTCAATAATAGAGTTTACACTTTCCAAGAACTATTTACTAATGAGACTTGAGTTCTCTTGTTTGGTGCCTGAGATTTGAGTTGATTTGTATTTTGTATTTGATTACTTATATTTGAGATTGATTATATGATTTTCTTGAGAAGGTGAAATTTTGTGTTTACCTGTTATATATTTTGTGGGTTGTTTCATTATACTTTCTAAAATTAGGGATAACTTGATACATTCGTAGTTTCCTTAATATCATAAGAGGGTGGTTAGTTGTTAGCTTGTTTTAGCGTGACTTAGTTATGGTTACTGGGATGAACATATAGATGTGGGTAAAGGAATGATAGTAATGAGTTAGTAGGAACGATGATGATGGTGTTTATTAATAAGGCTAGTAGATGTTAGTGGTGAAATAGTCTTGATGGTTGAGCTGAGAGAGTGGTTGGAAAATTATAACTTAAAAATAGGAAATTATGGTAATGATGATATAATTGAATTATATATATATATTTTGGATGTCATGATTATTCTGTTGAATCTATGTTATATTTCGTGAACAAATCCTGGTCAATCGATGATGCCTATTAGTACTTTTGTTTGTACTGATCCTACTCTTGCTATATACTTTTTGGGGTGTAGTCTGGATACATGCTAGTTTTGCAGTTAACAGATGACTGACGGTATTCAGCACCAATCTCTGCACTTCATTCCTTGAATATGTTGGAGTCTGTTATTTTTGTTGTCTCTAAGTCTGTAGTAGATGGCTCTTGTATATGTTTAACCAGGTCTTGAAGGATTAGATGTTGTCGTTCAATGATTTTTCATTAAATATTTTCTTATTTCAATTTAATTGATAAAATTTATATCTATTGTACAACTTTCAACTTACTAGTTATTAGGTAATGAAGGGGGGGTTTCTCCAAGCTATCTAAGAATAGTGTAGGTTCCCGCACGATTCATTAACTCATTATGATAGTTGGTATTAGAGTTGTAGGTTCATTAGTTCTGAAAGTACAAGAGAAAGTGTTGAGTAGAGTTCTGCGGATTGGAGTGTATACATTCACGTCATATCCTCGGAAGGCTACGAGCCAATTAGAGTTATTCATTTTCTTCTTTCTATAGTGTTGTCCTAATTATTGACTACTGGGTTAGGTCTAATTGGTATCTATATGTATCTCAACAAGGTTCAATTGATATCTTAGTATGTTCGCATTAGAACCTAGGAGGTTCTAATTTGTATCCTTCAATAAAGGATAATGAATTATTGAACTTAGATGAAAAATATGAATACTAAAAGACCTCAATTGATTGTCTGTGATTTGACGTTTTAATGAGCTTGTGTTTCTTAATTGTGGTTGTTTTTAAAAGTGAAACTAATCAACCTATTTGGTTATCTATTTTAAATTTCTTACTTCTTGTCATTATTTAATATTGTGGTGAAATAAAGTGACTTATGAATTCTTGAGCAGTTTGATTATTTGGTATTACAATTGGTTCCTTGGTATTCTTGAACTGTTTCTTAAGGTTTGGCGAGATAACGATATTTGAATGATTTTACAGTGGCAAAATACTTGAGGTTGTTGATACCTAAGAAATTTGATTAGAAATTAATTATTTTGATGTGATATTCGTAGTAAAATTATTGATGACCTGTAAGTGACTAATGTTATTGACCTTGCTTATATGCTTATTTTATGAGGATCAATCTTGGAGGTGATGACGAGCTAACTAAGCCTATAATACTAATGTTTTATGTCCGAAATAAAAATAAAAATTTTCATTGTACATTGCTAAATATGGTAACCTTGTATATTTTAAATTGGTGTTAGTGATATAGAGGTGACTTGGCTTGATAATGAGGTGTCTATTATGTGATGAGCATTGAGCCGGTGATTATCTTGTCATGGTTCTAGTTGTGGAAATGTGCATTAAGGGAAATATTGAGTAGATTAATCAACTTTCTACTTAACCTAGTAGATGAATTGATTATTTAGACATCCCGTTTAACTGGTTGATAGATGACAATCTTACAGGATAACAATCCCCAATATGGTGATAATGCAAAATCAAATGGCTTAGCTATACTAGTAAAACAATTAAGAATGACCCTAAATGGGATAAGATAAGTGATAATTAGATGACGTGATTTATCTTTCCTTGCATATGATAGTAGTTGGTGGCTTAGTTATTGGGTGGATGATGTATGAGTTGGTAATTTGACTAACTGTAAGCTAGTTGTGAGAAAAAATGAATATAGCTTGTCCTTTTGTGATAACTGATGAGCAAATTTATTTATGAAAGATTAATGGTTGAGGGTTATGTAAAGTTGTGGTAAAGTGTCTGTTGGATAATTTTAGAGTACGCAACACACTAGAAGGGGGGGTTAAATAGTGTGTGGGAATTTCAAAACTTTTTGCGAAATTTGTGGAGCTAAGAAGAAAGTTTTAAATAAATAGACACAATGATTTATAGTGGTTCGGCCTTGCCTACCTCCACTACCTAAGTTCAACAACTTAGACTTTTCACTACTCCAATTCACTTTCTAGTTCAGTGAGAACTCTTACAACTTTTCTTGATTTTTGGCTCAAGAACTACC
>JBDJHY010066468.1:0-13856 GCA_039654485.1 Withania somnifera
TTGAATAGCAGGTTGGCAATTTCTTAGAAGTCCTTAATAAACCTTCTGTAGAATATTGCATGGACCAAGAAACTTCTCATACCCTTGACATATATCAAGGGTAGTAGCTTCTCAATCACCTTAAAATTTTATTTATCTATGTCAATTCCCTTCTTCTATACTTAGTGAATCAGGACAATACCCTCTCTTACCATAAAATGGCATTTTTTACTAATTAAGAACTAGGCTAACTTTAATGCATATTTGCAGGGCATTGCTCATATTAGTTAGGTAGTCAACGAATATGTCACCCACTATAGAAAAGTCATCCATGAAGACCTGAAGAGAATCTTCCACCATACTGGAGAAGATAGACATCATGCACCTTTGGAAAATAGTTGGAGCATTACACAATCCAAAGTGCATATGTTTTAAGGCAAACATAACATAAGGGCACATAATGTGGTCTTATCCTAATCCCTCTAGGGATATGGAAATTTGGTTATATCCAGAGTAACCATCTAAGAGGCAATATCAGCCCCGTCCTACAAGATGATCAAGTATCTGATCCATAAATGGCATTTTAAAGTGGTCTTTCAAAATAGAAACATTCAGCTTCCTATAGTCCATGCTTATCCTCCAACCCGTTACTGGCCTTAGTGGGATTAACTCATTTTTCTCACTCGGCACCACAGTCATACCCCTTTCTTTGGTACACACTAAACCAGACTTACCCATATGCTATTTGCAATTGGGTAGACAATTCCAACATCTGACCACTTAATAATTTATTTCTTGACAACTTCTTACATAGGTTGGTTTAGTTTTCTTTGGTGCTCCTTTCCAGGAAAACTGTCAGCCTCTAGCTCTATACGATGCAAGAAAATACCTAGTGGGATACCGTTAATATCTGTGATATTCCATCAAATGGATTTTCTAAACTTTCTCAAAATCAGGACTAATGCTGCAACCTTCTGGTTTACAAGTTGTGTGGAAATGATGACCAACAAGGTGTTATTGGCTCCTAGAATACATATTGTAAGTGACTTGAGAGTGCTTTGAGTTCTAATGCTGGGGAATTTTCAGCTGAAGGTCTCTCTGGTGGCGTTAGCCTGTTTTGTAGGTTAATTCAAGATTTCCCTACTCATATGAATAAGACCCAACTCCTATAAAAGCATTTACAGTTTTTTCGTACACAGTCATGCCTTCACCATTAAAATTCATCACTTCCACTGCTAATGGATCAACAAACAACTTTTCATAAATTTGTAACTCTCTTACATCTTTCCATCCATCCTAAAAAGTCAATAATACATTCATATCCTGAGGTTGCTTCGCGGATTGACAAATGTTGAATTTTACTTCCTCAAACTTTATCTCACCTAGTTTGGAATCTACTAAAGCTCTTCCAGTTTCCAAGAATGATCTACCCAAAGTGATGGGCACTTTAAAGTCAACATCATAGTCTAGAATAATAAGTCGGTAGAAAAGATGAGGTTGTTCACTTTTACAAGTACATCGAACAAGATTCCAACTGGTCTCTTGACTGAGAGCTCCTAAGCCCAACTTTTTGTAAATTGCTAATGGCATCAAGTTAATACTGTCCCCTAGATGATAGTAGCTAAGCCCAACTGTTTGTGAACGCTCTCGTATCTTCTTTCTTTTGCACTAAAGATCTAGATGAAATAGCCTAAAATGATGAATATTATCCTTAGGCTCATAACTAACTATTCTTTTCTTGGTTAGCAGGTCTTTCATAAACTTTGCATATCCTGGCATTTCCTTAAGTACCTCAACCAACGAAACATTCACGAAAAGTTATTTCAACATAGTAATAAATTTCTAAAATCGACCATCCTCAGCTTTCTTCTTTATTCATTGAGGGAACGAGGGTGGTAGACTTGGCATATCGGTCACTTGTTCTGGTTCCTTCTTACTCAATTTCTCACAGGTTTAGTCCATTCCTGAGGTCCATTCTCATCCATATCAATCATATTTGCTTTGGTGTTTGAATTCTCAACTGTCTTATTTTTTTTCTATAGCCGACTTTAGATCAAACAATGACACCGTTTATTGTAGTGATAACCATACAATGGTCATCTGTCTTTGGAGTGTATTCCATATCACTAGCTTTTGCTAGTTCAGAGAGGCAGACATCTGCCCCATCTGGAATTCCAATTGCTTTATTAATGTGGAATGTGATTCGACGATCTGATCGATATACATATCCTCCTATCCATTGCCTTCAAGCTGTCACCAGATAATTCTACCTCCTGGAGCACTCTCGCCAACATCTCTTTCATCCTTGAAGTACTAAACTCTCTCTCATAATTCCCTGGGTAAGAATATGCACCAATCCTCTTTTTATTATATACGTCTTTATTCCTCCAATTGTTCTGCTCCTTATTACGATAATCTCCTCATTCATGGAAGTACTATTTGTTAATGATCCGACCTTGGGTTCCCTGCTGGAACCCCCACTGATTCTGCAGTACCTTGCTTCCTCCTCAGAGTCCAACTTACTACCGTCATACCTCCCTTTTCCATGAGCATCAACAACTTTTACCTTTTCAAAACCTCCACCTGATTATTGTTTAGACATTAAGTCTATTGTGTTTCTAGGTGGTCCATATCCTAGTCTCGCTCCTCTTCTCTTCGGTGTTGCTCCACCGATGTAGTATCAGTCTTTGTACCACCAGATACCTCTGATTCCCTTATATGCCAACCTCAATTATTCTTGTTCACTTTATCAAGCTCTTGTAACACTTGGGCATAAGTTCTTTACATGTAAGTGCCTCCGTTTATACCATTTATATCTAACTTTGAAGGTGCATTCAGGTCTTGGTAGAATGTCTCCTTCAAATAATGATCTCCTAAACAATGTGTAGGACACTTCTTGATCTTCTTATTAAATCTCAACAAAACTTCATGCAGTGCCTCATCATTTTTCTACCTAAAATTGGTGATTACATCCCCAAGTACTTGCATCTCTGAGGGATGAAAGAACCTTTCTAGGAAAGCCTCTTTTATCTCTCCCTAATTAGCTATTGAGTCCGACAGCAAGTCATCTAACCACATTGTGGCTTCTCTACACAATGACAATGGAATAGCCTCAAGCGACTAGCGTTTTGACTCACTCCCTATAGATTGTAAGATTTGCAGATGGCAGTGAAGTGCTTTAAGTGATGGTTGGGGTCTTCACTCGCTATCCCTCTAACTAACCCCTTCATGGTTAAATGTTGGATCATGGTGCTGGTGATGTTGAAATTGTTGCCCAGCGCTAGAGGAGGTAAAATAATTGCTCTTACTGCATCGGGTCAATCGAGATCTGAATCATCATCATCATCATACACCTCGTTGTTCCTCACAGGTTGAGGTCTAGGAGGTGGACCTAGATGGTTTCCTCTTGGCGGCTCGTTTAGATGTAGTTTTTCTTATTCAGGTAGCGATGCATTGTCTTGCCTGTTTATCCTTCTCAGTGTTTGTGTTATCTTTGGATTAAATGGTAGTAATGGTATACTCGTGCTTCAGGTATTTGGCATAAACTACCTACACCTGTAGTAGAAAAAAACAACAAATAAATAAAAAAACTAGAAATAAAACTAAATGAAAAATATTACGCTGGATCAGTTTGTATATAGGCAACAAGGTACATTGAACAATATGCTATCAGTACTCATATATATTCAACCACAGGCTTTATAATCTTATGAATGAAAAATCAATCTAACATGCTTCTATCATTGTATTAGCAGAATCATGAAACTAAAGATGCAAATGAACCAGTTATGTCAAGAACACATTCATGAGAAAAAAAGGCATAAGTATACACAGATATATTTGTATAAAAACAGGTAGAGTTACTCAAGTAATAGTGTAAACTGTTCACATACATAAAATCAACCTAAGTCCTCAAAGAAAAACCTTTCACAAATTATTAAACAACTTTTAGTAAATCTTTTAGACTATGTAAGGTGTTGGCATAGTTTTAAAAAAGGACACAATCAAAATAGGCAATAGGCAGTGAGAACTTTTAGTTTTGAAAAACTAAGTTGTTGTAAACTTCAATATGTAACAGAACAAATAGGAAACATCAAGAACTTTTAGACCATAAAAAGACAAAGGCTGAATGAAAAATATTTTGAAATCCTTTTTGAGTCATTAAATGTCCCAATCTTTCTCATCCCTTAAAATTACATGCCTTTGATTCCATATAAAGTGATTTAGATCCCATAGTAAACCACACACCTCTCTTTAGGAATTCATGTAAGACATAATCCAATGGATAAGCAGAATATCATCAGAACTTATCACAGGCTGCCTTATGAGTCTTCTCATATATCCTCCATTCACTAAAGTTCCTTATGTAGGACAGAAGAAGCATGAGTTAAATAAGTTGGCCTTATTTTACTCCAAGTTTAAAACCTTTTTGAAACCAAAAAACTCCTACAAAAGTGTTAGCACATAAGGCAAGTAGAGGATATACTTAAAACAAGAGTGTGGGGTGGGATAATGGAGAATGATTTAGGATTTGGAGGTGTAAAGATGGTTATGTGAAAACCAACTTGAAACAATGGAATACTTATGTCAACAGTAACAGGAAATAAATATTATAGAGAGGAAGGATAATCCACCTAAAATTAAAGGTGGGAAGGATGTTGAATATAAGACGGTTACTACACCAGGAAGAAGGATTGACAACACTAATAGTTCTCCTACTGTTCTGAAAAATGCATATTGAGTACTAACTCAGATGGTGGGACTGGGAAAGGAGGCAATAGAAGCTAAAGTAGTAGTGGGTGATGACCCTGGGAAAAACAGGGGTGGGGGATACCCACACCTAGCGGATAGGATTTTGGAACATAATGGGATTGAATAGGACAACAAAGCAACATGAGATACAGAGATTTATGCAATCCCCGAGTATTGGACTGTTTGGCCTTCTGGAACTAGGATTAAGAGAAATAAAGCTCAAAAAGCTTCTCTTAGTCTATGTAGTGGTTGGTCCTTTACAACAAACTTGTTAGCTCATCCTAATAGGAGATTTTGGATTATTTAGAAACCTGATAGATATGAAGTGAGTATTGTTCATACAACAGCTCAGCTAGTGCATTCTGAAGTGGTACATAGAGGACCCAAGAAGAAATTTTGGCTTACTATGGTGTATGGATACAATGATCAAGGTTTAAGAACAGAACTATAGGAGGTTCTTATGAAGTTAAGTGTCATAATCAATGTTGCCTAGTTAGTAATGGGAGACTTCAGCTATGTTTTAAACTCTAATAAAAGGTTGGTAAATATGGTGACAAAGGTAGAGATTAAGGAATTAAGAAACTGTGTTAAAACTTGTAATTTACATAGTATGAAGTCATCAGGTTCTTTTTTCCCTGGAACAACAAACAAAGTGGAAATGATAAAGTATTTAGAAAAATTGATAGGGTACTAATCGACAGTGATTGGATAACTAATCTACCTATGGCTGAGACTCGTTTCATGAATGCAGGGCTATCTAATCATTGTCTAGCTATGGTGCAATGGGATAATGGGAATGTGAGACGAAATTTAGCAATTCTGGTACTTTAATATTGGATAATGAGCCCTAATTTCCATGAGAAATTCAAGCTTAGTTGGTTTCAATATGGTAGAGCTAGGAAAATATTCCAAACGGTTGGAAAATTAAAAAGACTAAGGAAGGTGTTGCAAATAATTAATAAGGATAGATTCAGTGATATAGAGGTGAGAACTTAGAAAGCTAAGATGTAACTTTGCAATGTCATGAGAATATTATGAGAATTCCTCAAAATTTTGAGTTACATGAAAAAGAAGGAGTACTGTCTAAAGAGTATAATAGTCTGAACAATGCTAGAATGTTGTTTCTAAAATAGAAGAGTAATGTACACGGGTTGTTGGAAGGTGATCAAAACACAAACTTTTATCATAGTTTTATAGAGAGCAAAAGAAGTAGTAACCGGGTGTACACCATAGAGGATATGAATAGAAACCAACATTCATATATGGAGAACATTAGTAAGAATTTCATAGAATATTACCAGGGGTTTCTAGGGTCAGTAAGGAGGGGATAAAACATGCTAATAGTTACATTATACAGCAAGTACCATTGGTGACTGAGGAGGCTAGGAGAATAATGACTGAAAAATTAAGGATGCTGAAATTAAGCAGGCTCTATGGTCTATAGGGGTAATAAAACTCCACGTCCTGATGGATATGTAAGCATATTCTTTAAGGAGTACTAGGATATAATAGGAGAAGATTTTTGTGTTGAGGTGAAATAGTACTATTAGAATGGGAATACGCTAGAAGGTGTGAATAATAAAAATCATATCTCTCATTCCTAAAGGCTATAAAAGCTGGAGAAGTGACTGAATTTAGGCCAATATCTTATTGCAACACTTTATATAAGGTGATCTAAAAGGTTATGTGTAATAGGCTAAGGAAGGTGCTTCTTGATAATATGCAAACAATCAATGTGCATTTTTGGCTGAAAAGACAATTATTCATAATGTTCTCATTTTTTCAAAACTTAGTGAAACTCTATATTAGGAGCCATACCACTAAGATAAGTCTCCTCAAAATTGATTTAAGGAAAGCCTATAATACTGTGGAAAGGAGATTTGGGGAAGAGATGCTATATGGATTGCAATTTCCTCACAAGTTTATTAAATGGGTCATGGGGTGTGTTACTTCCACAAGGAATACTATTGCAATTAATAGTGAATTATATCGAGATATACAAGGAAGAAGGGGTTGAGACAAGGTGGCCCAATCTCTCCAATGTTATTTTTTATTTGTATACAATATATCACCAGAATAATGTAATGGGTGGCAAGACAAAATGGTTTTCAATTTCACACAAAATGCATAAGCATAAGACTCAATTACTTATGTTTTCCAGATAATATTCTTATGTTCTATAAAGGATAATTTGAATCAGGCATGCTACTACTGAGGGGCCTACTGAATCTTTTAGAAGTTTTAGGAATAAACACAAATGTTAAGAAATCAAATATGTACACCGTCGACATGTATAAGTAGGAGGTGGAGAATATATGTGAAGTATCAGAATATAGGAGAGGTAGTCTACCTTTTAGGTACTTAGGGGTACCTATATCTCCTAAAAAGATTTCAATTGCAAACTGTGAAATATTGTTGGATAAACTGATAGATAGAGTTAGAATATGGGGAACTAGGAATCTGTCCTACTCAGGGATAACACAACTTATTAATTCTGGGTTTCTGTACATTCACGGTTATTGGACATTTATATTCATTATGCAACAAAGATACTCAAAGAGATTGATCACTACAATATGTAGGAATTTCCTTTGTAATGCAACAAATACACCTCATATTTCATAGGATAATGTATGAAAACCAAAGAGAGAAGGTGAATTAGGAATTACAGAGTGCATAGCCTGGAATAATGCAACAACTGCAAAAATATGTGTGGAATGTGGCTCAGAAAACTGATAATCAATAGGTACAATGGGTACATCATGTCTATGTTAAAGGGAGAAACAAGTAGAGCTATAAGGAACCTATGGATGCAAGTTGGTACTGGAAAGAGATTTGTCATATCAAAGAGAAAGTACCAAGTATTGGAAAAAGATTTATCATATCAAAGAGAAAGCAGCAGTTGGATACTGCGGAGATGGCTGGTTAACTAGATCTACTCTATTCAAAGTGGATATCAATGGATGATAGGAGGTGGAGGTACATGGAGATGGTGGAGACAAGTGTGGAATAATGTATAAATACCTAAACATAGTTTTATCTATTAGATGGTTATGCATAAAAGGTTGCTCATAATACATAAGTTGTACAAGATATGAGTTTTCATAGAGATAGAATGTTTGTTTTGTGGAAATCAACCTGAGCGGATTGAGAACTTATTATTTGAATGCAAGTTCTCCAAAATATACTTAGAAGTGATGATAAATTGGCTAGTTATGAGAATAAATAACTATGAGATTGATGAAATTTGGAATAAGTTGTCTAGGAAGGTTATAGGAAAAATAAGAAGAGAAATCGTATGGGGTGTTAGGTGCATCACTGATTATCATATGAAAGGCAAGGAATGGAGCATTATAGAACAAATTGGTGATCACAACACAACAACTTGTGCAACAAATTCTGTAGGACAGCAAGCATAGAGCTCTTGCAGTGTTATATAGGAAGAAAAGATGCAAATAAAAAGCATGAATAGAGAAATTGTAAAAAATAGGGAATGTATTGTTTATTGACATAGCCAAAACTTTAGATATGTGGTCGAGGGATTAGTTTTCCTTTTTTTTTTTGAGTATGTGTTGAAAGTGTGATAACTATGGTGTTTGAGGTGTGGTTACTATAAGATGTTAGTTCGACTAAAAAAACAAGGGAATAAATGGCCTAGGATTGCCTTCCCTTACCTCTCAATTCCTATAGGCACCCTTAGATTCCCTACTTGTCATTTTAAAGGAAAACAAAGATATTTTTATGTGAAAGAAAACCTTTGAAAAGTAGGATATGGAAGAAAATATTTTTGACACATCAAACCATATAACATCACTTATGGAAAACAAGTTATCAGTAAAGAGTTCAAAACTGAGTAAAGCCAAAACGACACTAGGATTGCAAACATAAAACATGAATACCTGGGAGGGACTAATTCTGAGATAGATAAAGAAAAAACCGAGTCATAATCAAGTAGGCCTTTACAGAAATGACACTAAATGACCCGAAGCAAGCTCACCAAGCACTAACAGCATTTTAACAACCCTTAGTAAGAAAATACGCATCAAAACAACCTTATATACCCTTTATAAGCCAAGTTTACCATTAAATCAAAACAAGCAATAATAATGAACAAGTAAAAAAACATCATCATTTTGACACACTCGAATATACCATATTTTAACAAAGACAATAAAATAGACTAAAATGAACACTAAAAGATAAAAGGATAGTGGTATACTTTTAGAGTGTAGGAATCAAGCTAGGGAATGGAATTTAAACCTGAAAAAACACTCAGAAACTAGCTAAACCCTCTAACCTACAAGACTCCCTTAAATGAGTGGAAGAAAATCCCCTTAACAGCAATACTCAAAAGGATCGAGGCTCACTCAAATTTTACCTCAACCTAGCACTTTTAAGCTCATAATTTAAACTAAGTCAACTCAAAAAACTGCAGGAACCAGTGATCAACCCTAAACAAGCCTAAAAAACTAAGCCATCATAATCACAACACTTCTCTAAAATTATAAAACTATTTTAGAACCTAAATACAGGGACTTTGTAAACACTCAAGCTTAATAATAACCCTAATTCTCAAAATTTCTATTATTTGCTCACTCTTTCTCACTACTTGTTCCCTGCTAAGGGAAAGGGGAGGGGTTTTATATAGAAGACTACAACTTGCTCAACAAGCTTAGGAAAAGGGGGGGGGGGGAATTCAAATAAATTCAAAATCCATCCGACCGGGATTGGGAGGGTTGTACTATAGCCATTCAATAGCTCACAAAGGTTGATAAATCGTACCGGAGACAGAAAATCCCAAGAACATCAACACAGTAGATTATTCTCCCAAACGGCAAGGAAAAAGGTTCAAACGATACAAGTACAAGTGGTCATTCTTGTGCCAGGAAGGTACATGACGTAAACATGAGGGAATGTATCATAGCATCGAGAAGGTTCGCGAAGCTTCAAGAGCAAAGCGGGAATGTGAGTAGCAGTTGTGTAGGGAATAAGGGTTTTGGGAAAATGATTTTGAGATTAGGTTTGGGGGTAAAGATAAGGGGCTAGCTTGGTTCATCAGGAATTGGGAGGGAAAATTTAAAGAAATAAGGGGTGGGCCGGCTGATAATGAAGAGAAAGGTCCTGCATATATATATATATGTGTGTGTGTGTGTGTGTGTGTGTATGTGTGTGTGTGTGTGTATGTGTGTGCGTGCGCGTGATTTAATAAATTAATACTGATTTATTTAAATTAAATTTAAGTTTAATTAATTATTTAATAAAAAATAGTTTCAAGTGATATAGGAAATATTCATAATTTTGCATATCATATATGAATTATGTACTTACTAAAAACCACGTAGTATGGTGTATACATTGACATGTATACATGTCATATTTTAAAATTTATAAGTTTTTTATGAAATTATGCTCTTATATATATGTATATATTGTATATAGGTGTATACATTTCATATAGACTTGAAAATGTTTTGGAAAACAATTTATATTTTAATAAAAACCATGGTATTTGAATTCAGTAAAATTTCTCATGAACAATTTAATTAAAATGTCTTAGATTTTCAAAATATACAGGTTTATTACTTATTAATTAGAGGAGGGTATAAATTAAGTGACAACATCAATCATATCAAGAAGTATCAAATCTACTCATATATTATAACTCGACAAAGCTATAATACAGGATTGGTATACCCGATCCATCACTAAAGAATCACTTGTGGAAGTAGACAAACAAAGAGGCACGTACATCGAATCAGATTGCATCTCAAAGTCAGTTACAAAATGTGTATACATATAGGTATATTAGACCATGGATTAAATAAAACAGACACATGATGACAAACTGGGACGATACCTGTGATCACTACATCAGAATCCTCAGCCTCAAGTCTACCCGAGAAAGCATAGAACAGGGTCTGATCACCCCTAGGATGAGCAAGAGTATGTCCAGCACCCCTAACAACATGTTGTGAACCTCTACCCAACTATGCACCCCTTCTACCACTACCAAGAGGAGTCGGAGCTCTCACTGGAGCTTAAGAAGCTTATGAAGCCTTCTAGGTCTCTCTCTGAGCATGTCATGGGTAAAATATCATTAGAAGACTGGGATCACCATAAGTATAACATGATTCGGGAGTGATATACTATTGCTGGAAACCTGAAGAGTCAGAATGGTCATCTCTTTATGAATACCTTTGTTGAGACCCATGAGAACCTCACTCTACACTAAATAAACTCTGAGTAATCTTACTACTACCAGAAGTATGCAAAGATTCCTTGAATGGGACACAGTGATCTAACAACCAACCCTACAAAAGGATCTTCTGCCTCCTGACAAGGAACCAGAAAACTGTCCTGAAGTACAGGATCTCTAGATAAAAAATCTCCAAACTTCTCACACCTCATAAGTTTAAATTCCTTGTCGGCATCAACCACCTCCTAGAAGTATCCCCCCCACGAGCTTATTAGAATGTTTTATAACATATGAGATAAGTCAGCTCCCTCATGAATCTGCTAATCCTTTCCTGATCATTTGAAAGTTTCATTAAAGCATATGCTTGGATAAGGCATAGAAATGATACTCATACTTGATAACTAAGGTCCCTTCCTGATACAAATACTCAATCTGGTGCCTGAGATTCTTTCTAACACTACAAAGGATAAATCTATCTATACGGACCACCACTCCCTGGATGGACAATGAAAAGAACAATATAATCAAACACATGCATCTAAACGAATCCAATTTTATGTAGTAACTAGTGACAAATATCAAAGAACTCATATGCATCCTCTTTTTGTCCACCTTGAAATTAAAATGGATTCGTCTTTCAAAACCGCTCATATCAACACTGTTACTATCTAACATGACTAGTATGACTTCACTTGCAGTCCAAACCGCTGTAAAAGGCACCTCAACCCTCTGAATAATGGATGCTAGCCCACCTGACCCTGAAACACTAGTGGCTAGACTATCGAACCCTGAACCACTTATATCTACTATTGGTTAGAGGTCATTGCACGACTCCAGTCTGTGAATCATGTAGTGTACTACTCTAATAAAAACTCTCAAGAACACCAAGCAGTTGAAGCAATATATCTTGAAGTAATGGTACATCAACATACTCCTAGGGAATGTGCTCATCCCCCTCAATCTTAGGCTCGGAGAGGCTTCTTTGGCACGTAGTCTCACTAATGTAGCTCCCCTAGACCTACCTCTGTCTCTAGATTGATGTCTAGCCCTACTACAAGTAGTAGACTCTGGAATAAGTTGATCCTCTCTGTCATAGGTAGCTCTGGTTGAAAGTGCAAAATGGGGTGAATTGAAAATTTTTCATTTCCCTTAGTCGGCTGTCTTATAGACTCAATCGATTGTTAATGTAGTTTGATGATCATACAATGTAAATATAGTGTAGAAAGGGAAATATACACAAGATATTTTTATCTTGGTTGGGTCTCAATATAAGCCTTAATCCATTCCCCCTGGGTTGCAAGAGGGTTCCAATATTTTTCTCTTTTACAACACAACTGAGTTATCAATAACTTAGTTTTACAATTGTTACAAACTTGATTGAGTCTATACAAGAACTCAGTCCTCCCTCAAAAGCTAAGCCTACAAAAGAACCTACCCTCACAATCACTATTAAGCCTACACAAGAACTAAGCATATACAAAAGATCTTATTGAGCCTACACAAGAACTCAAGATATATACACTCAATCCTACTAAGACTATAAAAGATCTCAACGTATTCTCTTTTTGATGTTATACCTTACTCAAGTTTTTCCTCTTCTCTATTTTATATATACAGCAAAACACTAGGAATTACAATGCTTATTAAAAATAGAGCAAAGAAAGAAACCATTAAGGATTTATAGATCATGCCTCTCCTCTTAGAGACTCATTCCTTTTATAGATGTGGGAACTAGACGTTAGAACAACCCAACAAAATTGATCCTTGGAAAGATTTTAAGATGGTGGACTCTTTCTAAGAATAAGTGAGAGTCATATTGATGACTCTTTTACTTTTATATCCGTTGAGTCTTCAGTGGAAATGACCAACACTTTTTATTATCTTTTATCATTTTTAACTTGCTCTCTTTATTTAATGACCAACATCTTCCAGTGCAGTACTAGCTTCTTTCATCACAGTCATCATTTTTCAACGTAGAACAGTCCTCTTTTGATGAACATGTTTCATATGGAGTGTCTTTGATAAGAATTGGTCTTTAATGAACAACTCTTTACCCTTTTTTGATATGGAAACAACTCCTTGTCTTTTTTTACTTTCTTTTACTCATCCAGAAGAAGTTATTGCAGTATTGTTTTCATAAATTGAAATTATTAACACTAACATTGATCCTAGCAATTTGTTGAAAGAACATGCAAAGAATCAGCACACGACAAACCAACCACGCTAGATAAGAATGAAAGAATAAAATAAAGTTCTCCTAAAGTTTCATGGCTTCTCGAAGATAAGTAATAGAGGTCTCTGCACCAATCTGCGAGACTCTATTAGACTTGGCTTGTATACAGTGAGACCTACAAACCAAGTACTCTGATACCAATTTTTCATGACCCAAATTCCGATCATGATGGTACCTATCTCACCTATTGGGATAGGTCAGCCATACCCAATTGAATGAATTCAAGATGAAAATAAATGTGTAAAGTAAATAGAATCAACAATAAGCTAGAAGGTTAATGATATACATTACTAAATTCCCAAAACTAGGTATCCACTACATTTATACAAGCTCTATAAGATTTATACATGTAATTTAGTGTCGAAAGTGTCGTTAATAAGTAATGAAAAATAAGGTAAAAGAAAGGATGAGATACCTGGTGACTTTAGGCAGAATGGGCAGCTACCTCAGAATATCTCGATGATGTGTCAGGACTAAAGAGGGAAAAAGCTTATGACGTCCCCAGTACAACATATGCACAAACAGGGCAGAAAAAAAAAGTATGAGTATGACATGATGTCTAGAAGTGTCTGTAATGACCCTTACGGTCATTTATGATAAATATACAGTGTCTTACATCTTAGAGCATTTCAGTAGTTTCCCCAAGTCATTTATGACTTGCTGGGACCGATATTTCGGATCCCTGGCGACTCGGTC
>JBDJHY010066577.1:0-13856 GCA_039654485.1 Withania somnifera
GACTCCTTAGGGGAAAAAAAGAACACTGATTTAAAATATCTCCCCCCCCCCCCCCCAGATTCATCTAGAACCCTTGTGAATGCAAATAACATATGCGCATAGACTAATTCAAAAATTTCATACCTAATGAAACCATCAAAACATGGATTCAAGGTATCTTAGCCTGATATGTGCTAAGAGACCCATTGAAAAGATTTTGAACATCAAGATTCTTGAGAAATTCTTTATGTTTGAAACAACCTTATATGGTTATTATAAGGAATCAGTGATGATAGAGAAAGGGTAGAAATGTATATATGATAAATCATTTCTTTTTTGAGCTTTTTTAAAGAGTCTAATTATCAACCCCGATTAGCTAATCAGCCTATCATCCCCCGAGGCTTAGTTTGTTCTTTGTTCTCTTAGTTTTAGTTTAGTTCACTACAAAGATTTAACTTATGAAAGTTGTAGATGGATGTTTTTAATATTGGTTAACCTTCGGGTGAGTGTAGGTGCATTTTTTTATCATGAAAATTTTCTTCCAAAGTATAGTTCACTATTCTCATGAGTACAAGAGAAATGCCTAGTCGAGTCTTGCATATTTGTGCTAAGACATTTGTACTTATTTAAAAAGGCTATATAATATTTAGGAAAAATTTATTTTTCGTTCCTTATTATGCATATTAAAATTCATATGACTTTCAACCCTCTTTATTTAATGTCTCAACCCGAAAATCGAGTTGCGATGGTGTCTACATCCCATCTTTCAATGATGGCCTCAAGTTTATCTACATAAGACAATTGGCCTTCTTAAAGAACTAATTCATGATGAAGTACATAGGAGGGGTCTGTTGCATAGCAACGAAGCATAAAGATGAACCGCTGCTAACTCTTGAGGTAGGGCTAATCTGTATGCAACATCTCCCACTCTCTCAATAATACCATATGTACCAATGAACCTAGGGCTACACTTGACCCACTGACCAAGCCTCGTGATGCTTTTTATAGGCAAAACCCGCAGAAAACCATGTCCCAAAAACAAAACTCAATAAGAGGAATTCTACGATTTGCATAGCTCTTAAACCCACATTGTGTTGTCCAAAATCTATCATGAATAAGTCTAACTTTCTTTGTAGAATAACGAATCCAATCTGAAGTCTGAGGTCAAATCTCAATACTACTATACCAACCAAACCGCGATCTAGAATACCTACCATACAAGACATCCAATAGAACCATCTGAACTGTAGAACGGTGTCACAACCAAAAATTTCAGGTCATGATGGTGTTTATTATCCTATTGTAGACAATCCTAACCCTAAAGATCGAACATACGTAAAATGGACTAGAAACTCTCAAAATAAAAAATGTAGCAAAGGAAAGCATAAACAATACGTAAAGAATCGAAGCTGGAAGGAAATCATGCGTAACCCAAATCCCAAAACCTAGAATCAGTAGCCTATGTAGCTACTATAAAGAAACAAAAAGGTAAAAAATTACAAATAACTATTGGAAAGATAATACAATGAAGGGCATGCTGTACACCGAGTAAAGCGGGCTAGAATTAAGGAAATCATGGTCGTCTCGGATAGCAAAGCTCATCGTAATCTCCACAGTACGCTAAATCTACTTCACAGGATCACGACGTCGCTGATAACCCCTGTTGGTATTTAGACCATGGAAATAGGTAAAGAAGTTTAGCATGAGTACAAAACATGGTAGCCAGTAGATATCATCGGCCGACTGGGATAAAATAAAATACGAGTTATAAAGGCGAGGAAGTAAAATAAGTCAATGGTAGTACAGAAAAGTAAAAGAAGCAATAAAACTAATAATAAACAGAGGGGTACGATATTGAACGTGCCAGTATAGATCTACAGGAAATAAGCATGGTAGACGCAATCCACAGAGATAAAAATCCAAACCAAAAATGAATTAAGGAAACATACCTGTGCTCCAGCTCAGTCAAATCCCACTAATCATGATACCATATAAGCATGAATCATGAATAAAGATAGAATAGAAGAATGCTTCTAAATAAGGAATAAAAAGTAAACACACAAAACCTACATGGCGTCCCATACCACTAGTAAGTACAAACAACTCAGCAAAACCAATATGGCACCCCATCCCTCCGGTAAGCACAAATAACACAAAAAAACCCACCGTGAATCCCCCTTAAGCCCGGTGAGCACACACAATACTAAGGAAATACACAAGGGTGCAGGAAAGTAAAGTAGAACAGTACCATCGGACACACACCTCGTGACAGTGTCAATAATCAACATCGGATACACACCCCTTGTCAGTGTCAATAATAAACATTGGACACACACCCTTTGTCAGTGTCAATAATAAAGATCAAACAAACATCCCTTGTGTGTGTCAATAATCAACACCGAACACACATACCTTGTCAGTGTCAAAAATCATAATCGGACACACACCCCTATCAAATGTCATAAATTAGGGCCTCACCCTCACAACATCAGTACCAAATCTTAGGGCCTTATCCCTTATCAATGCCAAGTCTCCCTGTCGAACTACAGATATTTAAGAGAATCAACACAGCAATCGGCCAAAGGCCACTAGCTAAGAGCTCATCTCACCACACTCATCGCGTGATAGCTAAATTAGTTCCTAAGGTCAGTGGCCTCCACACGGTGGAACCAGGACCCAGGCATAAAATCCTTCACCCTTTATGCCCTATCACAGACCCTCGAAATTCAACAAGGATATCAATAGAAATACCTCAATCAACCTAAATAGCCATAGAGACAATAATATCAACCCAGTCTACAATGCACAAATATAAACCTAGCCTAACTGGACGCCGCCGAGAATCCACGAAATTTACGCACTGCGGATTTGAAGATCCAACACAGTCGATGCTACCCGAAACTAAAAAAATTACAAGTCGAGGGATAAAAATATGAATAATAAGATCTATATTTCCAATAGCACCCTAGGTCGAAAGCAGCCCCCAAAGCCCGAAAAGATAAACTAATTATACTAGCGTGTAGCTAACAGCTCGGGGGACTCGTGGTCCAAATTTATGCTTAAGGTGAAAACAAATCAAAGGGTAAAAGTAGGTCTAAATAAATGAAATAAAAATATTTGCACAAATAAAGAAAAGTGGAAACAACATGAATTACCTGGAAAACCTAGCAACGTAAACTCCCATGATCACTACGCAACTCCCCGCCACACCCTATTACTTGAAACCCTCAAAACTTAGTTCACACACTCAAGAAGAAACTAAAAAACAAAGGGCAACATGTTGGAAATGAAAGGGGAGAAACCCTATTTATAGAGTGTAGGGGGCCGTAGGGGCGCCCTTTTGGCCGCCGATGCAACCTCACCAGGGTGGCTGCTTGGGCATAGGGGTGAACTAGGCCCCTTGGGTGTAGGGGAGACTTCACCAGGGTGACCCAAGGACGACTGTTGCGGTCTGTGACCTACAGCAACACAAGGTAAATGGGAAAACTTGTAGGGGTCTAAAATGAGCATTCGAAGTCTAATTGTAACTAACCAAAAAGTGTACTTTGGGTGGAAAACACACTACAGACCCAACGGAATAGAAAAACAACCTTCCAAGGATGTTTAAGAGAAAAAATTCAAACCCAAAAGGATAAAAAATGAGGCCAACTAAGAACTTCCATAAACCTACTCAAAACAAGCTTGGACACCCCAAGAAGCAAACCAATGACTCAACTAGCCCAAAATCGACATTTCAGAGCTGACAAAATCGAAGAAATCCTTATCTAATGCTCTAATCATCAAAATACCACCCATGCTCCTAAATGAGATTCGGCTGGGCTAAATTTCAACAAAACAACCTAAACTCTAAACGAAAATTCCAAGACACGAACATAAGGTCCATCGATACCAAAGTTAATACTCCAAAGCTAACAAAATTGTCAGAATTCAACTCCGAGTGTGTTTTTGAATATTTCACTCTCAAGTTCCAGTATTTCAAACTAAAACTTCAAACTAGGGAAACTATGATAACAAGCAAATGACTCACCAGGGCATTGAGCTACCGGTCCTAGCAAGTAACAAATAGCCTACGAAAACTACCAAATAGCTCTAAGCACATGAAAAGACGAAATACAAGGAAATGACCGAGGGGGTCATTATAATATGCACAGCTAAAAAGGACTTTTTTCCTCAAAAGTCAAGAGAGGAGTAGTACCTGAAGGATCAAGCAGATGTGGGTACTGAGCCAACATCTCTTGCTCTTTCTCCCTGGTAGCCTCCTCAACTAGTCGATGTCCCCAATAAACCTTCATTACTAAAATCTCCCTAGATATGAGTTACCCCATATCACTGTCTATAATAGCCTCAGGCTCTTCAATATAGGTACTGGTGTAATCAATCTTCACATCCTCTTGACGATGGACATGGGACGGGTCCGGTACATAGCTGCGGAGTATTGATACATCAAAAATTGGATGAAATGTAGCAAACTCAGGTGGAAAGGCAAGTTTGTAAGCAACCTTTCCCACTCTTTGCAAGATCTCATATGGCCCAATGAACCAGGGGCTTAGCTTGCCCCGCCTACCAAACCTAATAACGCCCTTCATAGGAGAGACTCTAAGGAAGACAAAGTCATCAACACTGAACACAAGGAGCGGAAGCCTACAATCCATGTAGGATTCTGCTTACTTTAGGCTGCCCGCATATGATCCCGAATAAGTTTGACCCCGTCTACAGTATTGCAGAGCCAGTCGAAACTTTAGAGTCGACCCTCGCCACCATAAAACCAACCAATGGTTGATCTGAACCATCTTCCATACAAGGCCTCACCCGATCTATCTGGATATTGTAGTGGTAGTTGTTATTATAGAAAAACACTTCAATGACCAAGTTCTAGTCCCAACTACCCCCAAAATAAAAATAACAAGAACACAACATATCCTAAAGTACCTCAATGGTCCTCTCAGACTGAATATCTGCCTGTGAGTGAAATGTTGTACTCAAGTCAACCTCTATACCCAACTCCCTCTGAATCGACCTTAAAAACCGCGAGGTGAATTGTATGCCCTAATCAGATATAATACATACCGGTCCCCCATGAAGTGTAACTATCTCATGGACATATTACTCAGCCAACCTTGTTACACCCTAAGTGGAACGAGTTGGTAGGAATTGAGATGACTTAGACAACTAATCCACGATGACCCATATAAAATAAAACCCTCTAGAAGTACGGGGAAGGTCTGTGATGTAGTCCATAGTAGTTCGCTCCCATTTTTATTCAGGGATAGGAATCCTCTACATTTCACCACCCGACCTCTAGTGTTTGAACTTTACCTACTGACTCTTTAAACACTGAGACATAAAAAATACAATATACCTCCTCATACCTTGCCACAATTAATGCTACCTCAAATCATGATATATTCTCGCAATACCCATATGGATAGAGTATGTGGAGTAGTGTTCCTTACACAGTAAAGTCGGAATCATATCACCAACCCTCGAAACAGCAAGGAAGATAAGAACCCATAATGCTCCATCAACATCTACACTAGCCCAATCAAAATCACCCGATAGGACCCTCTACATCAACTGAACTAGATGTGGGTCCTTATACTAGCGCTATCGAATCTGGTCAATCAAAGATGATCTAGGCTTAATACAGGCAATAAATTACTCTACAATAGAAATATCCAACCTAACCATCAGGCTGGCCAAGAACTGCACATCCCAAGCTAGCGGTCTTTCAAAAATAGGTACTGCAGCTAGACTACCCAAAATCACCACCTTCTAGATTAAGGCATCGACAACCACATTAGCCTTTTTTGGATAGTAGGGGATAGTCAATTCGTAGTCCTTCAGGAGCTCAGTCCATCTCCGTTGCCTCAAGTTAATCATTGAATACCTCGCAGTGGACTCCATATAGATAGTACCTCAAGATCTTAAGCGCAAAAACTACCGCCGCTAACTCCAAATCATGGATGGGGTAGTTGCGCTCATGATCCTTCAGCTGCCTTGATGCATATGCTATAATATGTCCCTAGTGCATCATAACACAAGACAGACCAAAACCTGAATCATCACAATACATAGTAAACAACTGGCCCTCAACTTGTAGAACAAGAACCAGAGAGGTAGTTAGCAACTCCTTCAATCCTAGAAACTGGCCTCACACTCAGCTGATTATCGGAAGAGCACATCGTTCTGCATAAGTCTAATTAAGGAGGATGTAGTGGAAGGGAAACACTGAACAAAATAATGATAGTACCCTACTAACCCTAGGAAACTACGAATCTGAGTTATTGATGTCGATCGAGACCAATCCCAAACTACTCCAACCTTAGCCAGATCAACACCGACACCCGATACAATATGGCCTAGAAAGGAGACGAAGTCTAGCCAAAACTCACACTTTGAGAACTTAGCGTAGAGTTGCTCAGTCCTCAAAGTCCGCAACACAACCCTTAGGTGGCCCTCATGCTCAGCTCAACTCCCGAGTAAATCAGTATGTCACCAATAAAAAAAATCATAAAAGAATCCAGATAAGGTCAAAAAACTCGAGTCATCAGATCCATGAAATCCGAGGGGGAATTAATCAGCCTAAATGACATAACCAAAAACTCATAAGGCTAATACCTCATCCGAAAAGCTGTCTTTGGGACATCCTCAGCCCGAATCCTCAACCGGTGGTAGCCAAACCTCAGATTAATCTTAGAGAATATTGTGGCTCCCTGAAGCTGATCAAACAAATCATCAATAAGAGGCAGAGCATATTTATTCTTAATGTTCACCTTGTTCAGCTACCTATAGTCAATAAACATTCGCAGGGACCCGTCCTTTTTTTTAACAAGTAGATTCGGGGCACCCCATGGAAAAACACTAGGACAGATAAAGCCCTTTTCAAGAAAGTCTTGTAGTTGGGAACTCAAATCATGAAGCTCAGTCGATGCCATATGATATGGAGGAATGCAAATGGGTCTAGTGCCCGGCTGAACCTCGATAGAAAAATCTATATCCCGCTTAGTGGGAAGGCCAGGAAAATCGGCAAGGATTACATCCACAAACTCACTAAAACTGACACAGCCTCAGCTGAAAAGGTCTCAGTAATTTTATCTCTAACATGGACTAATTAAGCATAACAGCCACGACATACTAGTCTACGGGCTCGATAATAAGAAATGAACTGAACCAATGAATTGCTAGAGGAACTCCACCACACTACAGGGGGTACACCAGGAAAAAAATAAGGTGACAGTCTTAGCATAACAATCCAGGATAGCATGATAAGAAGACAACCAGTCCATGCCTAGAATCACATCCAAATGTAACATAGCCAAGTCAATCAAATCAACACCCGTGTCATGACCCTAAATAGTCAAAGAGATGCACCAACCGGGGTAGATACATTCAAGGTGTCATCACCCAATTTCACAGATCATAATAGCACCTACTATACCACCAGTAGGAGAACCAAACTCGTAGTCCGAAGTCGAAGCGGAGGACTACTGTATCAAATGCAGAAAGCACAAGTGTAATAATCAGAGGATAATAAATGCATATGTTTTAGAGAACCAAAGTAAATGCCTGCAACCCACTATAAGTTTCAAAAGAACCACTAGGTACATAAAAAAGAAATCCAAAATAAATCTAATAGAAATATGTCTCCGTAATACATGGAGATCAAATAAAAATGTCAAATTTGAAGAGAAGCAGGTAAAAGTCTAATGTCAAGCTCAATATGAATCTCTGAGACAAAATGTACACTGCAAAAACAACGGTTGTGATCATGGTCAAGAACCTATATTCAAATCTGCACATATCCAAGTGTAGTATGAGTATAAGCTACCAAAGCAACCCGCACACAGTAGGCTTCGAGGTTCCACTAAACACATAACAATAAGAAAAATAGTAAATAACGGAATACAATAACTGGGGCCAAAGAAGCAATTAGTATAACAAGGAAAGCTAGCTATGCAATTAAGAATCAAATACATGTAGACATGTACCACTAGCTAATAACATAACAGGATCTCAGACAATGAAAAAAGACGTACTTGAATCCTTGCAACAACATATGTGAATATTAATGCAAAATTAGGAATCAATGAAGATAGGAGAAGAACATGGATGGTATACCGGTACACTCAAGTAAAAGAGGAAATTACTGAATAAAAGTGTAAGGCACAAAATCCCATATAACATGAAGTGGAAATTAACCAATAATAACAACTAAGTAGTAATGCAAATAAATCCTGACAAGTCCCCCTAACAGAAGCGTAGCGTACACAACAACTTGCTCACCCGTAGGCATCCACTTACTATAAGGCATACATTGAAAAAAAGTATGGGAAAGTAAATACAATCATATGAAGTAACCATTCCTACATATGCTCCTCCTCGGGTACCCGTAGGCCAGCAGTAAGAATCCATTGAAGGCTAACCTAGATATTCCCATTGTAACACTCTACTATCTTCTATAACCCCCCTTAGTGTGAGCAACATCCTGGAGGAAAGGTCCATGGAGGTATGTCACCATGTACAATCTCTAACGTCATCGTAACCTCATCCTCTCAAACCTCAAAACATCAAAGGTCTTAGGTCTGGCATTTAGTGCTAAATGTCAATAGTCTCATCAAGTCGTCCTCGTCAAGTCAAGGCGTACAACGCCTGTATATTGTAGTATCACCAATAGTCTCAATATATCAGGTATCCTTAATTTTCCATAACCAGTATTACCATGTGTGTCAAAAAACTGTATTAACTACCGTAGAATGATGGACTCAAGTCCCAGCTGTTGTACTCACTGCTGAATAAAGTAGGTCTCATGTCCTAGCATTTATTAGTCACATGATATTTCCTGGTGCCAGGATGTGAAATATGGGCTAAAACAAGTGAAAATAGTATTACCGGGTGCTCGATTCGATGCCGAGTCTAAGAAAATTAAAAGGTCATTTACATATATTATTATTGTTAAATATTACAATTTACCAACTTGTAACATTATTCCTCATTATTATAAAAAATTAATCTCTGGCCTCTGTGGCACAATAATCAGGTGGTGATATTGACCCATTCCGAATGCACTCTCATCGGGACCATAGGCCCAACCTCTCATGTCATGAATTCATAACACATGAAGAAGTGTGTATATAAACAAGTGATCATAAAATAATAATTCTCTATGTCCTGTAGAGGTATCTAGCAAATTTCTAAGTCATAGGCATCATATCAATCGGATGCCAAAGTCTAATTATCAACATGGAATGGATGAAATAATGGTACAGGATCACTATATCCACATAAATACCCAACCCACAGATGCTATTTAGTACAATTAGTAAAGTTATAAGCCCAGAGATAGCCCCACAGAGCCTACATGTTATCCGAAGATAAAATACTACAAGCTCACGAATATTACTCCAACTGATATCACACGATCTCCAAATGCTCTAAGACTTGTGTAAAAGTATTTCACATGTCAATACAAGTATAACGGTATGTTTTATGCTAAGTTCCAGACTGGGTTAAAAATCGTGCCTAAAGTGGTCCTGCGAGACCCGCTAGTCGAAACTGAAAATAAATATTTTCAAGGGTTTCCCAATATTACTAGGAACCCATGCTCCAAAATTAAGCACAATTCGAGTAAGTGAAGATCCTTGAACATCCCGGAGAAGATTGAGTATAAAAAGAACTAAAGGAGCGGCCTTTATGAATTTATACGTTGAATACGAAAAAGAAAGTGTTACTACAAAGAATAATAACCCTATGTAGAAAGGAATTACCATATAACTTTGGATATAATTGAAGAATCAAGAAATCATGACTAGGGCATTAATGGAGGAAGAACTCTAATTTTAATAAAATTTAACGGATGGAATCACTTACCGAAGGTGGGGATGACGTAAAAGATCTTCAAGAAACCTTTTTATGAATTTTTAGGGAGTTTCCAAGACAATTCGTATAAATTTTAGAGAGAAAACGAGGAAAAAGTTGATGGAATAATAAATACCCTCAGGTACCGATTTATCGGACCAAAAGTACCGATAAGTCAAAACCCTTAACAATGGCAGGCATCGATTTATCTGATAATTTGACCTATTTATCAGCAACTACCGATTTATCGATCAATTAGTCCAATAAATTAGTCCAGCCATTTTTTTGGTAGAGTGTCCGATTTATCGGTCAAAGCTGCACCAGCAAAATAGCAACTTTTCTTAATTTCAACTAGGGTTTCAAAAATGAAACAAAGTCCAATTTTGACAAACCAAATATGTATTTTATGTGAAAAATACATACCAGACTCAACGGAATTGACGAAATTAACACCGGAGGTCATTTGACCGAAAATGATCCTCAACCAAGACTTAGCCAAAACTAGAAAATTTCTAACTTTCCATATAACAACTCAAATCAAGCACCTCTTATCGGTTTTAAAAATTCGACATCAGGAAGTGTTTTCACTCCATCGACCGAATACCTTGGGAAGCATACCAAGGGTCAAACTAGCCTAATTCACTATTTCGGAGCTGATGGAAGCATCAAAATTCTGATCCAACACTTCGAATACCAAAATACCACTCAAGCTCCAACTTAGGCCATAAACTTAACTAAAATCCACAAATTGGCATAAATTGCAAATGAAAACTCTGAAACACAAACTGTAAGGTCAATCTTGACTTTGTTTAGCATTCCAAAACTAACAAAACTGTCAGAATTTAACTCTGAGCTCATCTTGAAGGAAAGTTGACGTTGGTCAATGAGTACTTAGTTTCAGGCTCTAAAACAGGTAATTTGAGATATTCCTCAACCGAGCCGCCAGGGATCCAAACTATCGGTCCTAGCAAGTCATAATTGTCTTAGGGAAACTATCAAAATGCTTTAGAATATAAGACATCACCAATTTCTCATAATGACCATGAGGGTCATTACAGGCCCACATCCTATACATGATCTTTCTAACACAAAAAATCTCATCATCATAAACTTCGTCCTAACCCTAAACATAATATAAGTTATCTGACCTAACAACTCTTAATCGACATACCACCATGTAATCTTCACCAAACTCATTTCACCTCAGTCAACACTTAAGGACATATCGTCTCACTACTTATTTAATAACCATATGACTATAATAGATACATACCTCAATTAATAACTATTCCAATCTTAGATCTCCACATTTTTTACTCCATATTCTTATTTCTAGGATTATTCAACCATATAATGCTTGGCTCATAACATTCCAATAAAACACTATTTTTCGGTTAATAATACTACTCAAACATTCTAAGACATACCTTTTCTTTTAAAGGTCTCATGTACATTAAGGTTTAGATAAGAACCTGAATGTGCATCTTACTTTGGCTCGATAACATTTTTAATATGAATAACAGAGTATGCTTTCAAATTAGTAAACCTGGATTCACTGATGGGCTCCTCTATCTCCCTTGTGCAGAATCTTAACATTTTTAAGGATCTTTTACAGAAAACTGCATAGATAAGGATCGGAGCTTTATGTTTTCCAACACCTCAAAGATGAGACATAGTTGGGGAACTAGAGCAACACACAAATCTGTAAATCATCTTAAGGGACTGATCTATCACACAAAGAAGAGAAAAAAAATTAAATTCTCTTTAGCCTCCCCATTATAAGTGTGGCGTGCTTCACACCCATAAAAAGGAATTACTGAATATAACTTTTTAGACACCCTAGGACACTTGAACTATATGCTCTGATACAAATTTTTCAAGCCCCACTTTACACCCTAGTGAAACTTGGCACTTGAAACTACAAATGGCCCCAATCTAACCCATGGCATACATACATAAGCACACTTTTAACTTATAAGCAAAAACTAACACAAACTTCCAACAATAAGAACCTAAATTATGTTTGACCAAATAAACTAAAACAAACATTGGGTTGAAGGGCCAGCAAAACATAATTCACTTTTCTGAAAAGCCTATAGTACTAAAGAAATACTATGACTAGAAAATGCCCCCGACTGACTAAAATTGATCAAATATCCAAAAAGGAAAGGAACAACTACTAGATTCAAAATAAAAACCAAAAATAAAACCTTTTTCTCTTAGAGGGTTGGGCTGCTCCAAAGCGCTGGCCCTGACGGTTGCATGGTCTCCTCAATTCTGCATTTCATCATTATGTAATATGATAGCTCTTTCAGGGGCTTCTGGCTCAGGATCAGGTGAGGCCATATCTTCTTTTGTGTCATGACAATCTCACTCGAATTACACTTTCAAAACCTGGTTTTGGTCTTGGAATCAGGTGTTGAGTAGCTATTGAATCTGTGATGGAAAGTCGAAAGGGAAAAGGCTGATAAAGCCCTTGAAAAGAAATGGACTCGCTAACTGCTTGACTTATGAATAAATGTGCTTAGCCATAAGATTGAGAGCGATTGACTGTACCTACATCACATAAAAATGTAGATAAAAGAGTATACAGGCAATACAAGCAAGGTACTGAGTATGTAGAAATGCAAGTTCAAAATTTAAAAACATAAATTAACTTTAAATATAAGCAGTAAGAAGAGTTTCTTAAATAGTAATCCTTCTTGTGGAACAATAGTAAATGCAACTTAAAATAAATAGCAAGATTTCTGAAACATATGATTCAGACATCCTTTAAGACTAACAAGTAGAAATCTAATCATAAGGAATGCCATCAACTTAGTCTTTTTAGGTAGGAGTTTCTCTTAACCAACAGTAAATCATGTGATCTACATGGAGTCTGGTATGATTTCCCTACACCAAAAGAGGAGTAATAACAGGCTAAATTCAACACTAAACATTCATTAAGATCCTTTCATTGTACCTTGGTGATTTCGGGCTATAAAACTACGGTAGCAACGCGGTTATAAAACTTGATTGTTTAAGCCCTTATTTTGTTCGTTCTAAATAATCCTTACAAAATAATTTACAAATGCATAGCTCAATTAAATCTTATATTTTACATGTCTTGCCTCATACCACTGATAAATCATGTATTGAGCATGCATATGAAGAGCAAGACATCTATTTTAAAATATTATGTCCTAAATTAATCATTAGAACCATCAAATATTTTAAAAATATGAAGAGCCATAATGTAACTTATAGTTCATAAAAAAATATTGAAGGGTGAACCTTTATGCATAATTATGATTCCACAACGCTATCTTATTTATAAAGAGATCATGAGAATTTTAAATCATGCATATGTTCATTCTACTTTACAAAAAAAATGAAAATTTAAATTTATATAGAGATGTATGGAAATAAGGAAACCTTGTAAAACTTATCAATAAACATAATATTCATAAATATCATAGTCATGATCAAAAGCTTTAAAAACCCATGAAAAATTGCTTAAATAGAGAGGAAACTTAGAGTGAGTTTATAACCCTAACCATGGAGTTGAATTTTATTAAAATAGTAGAGTATTGGACATGGGAGTAAAATAAAGATCCTATTGAAATCCTACATACCTGGAAAAACAAGATTCTTGAAGAAATTCTTGGACTTGAAGCTTCTTAAGGCTTGGAATTTGAAAACCCTCTATTTTGTTCTTGAATTTTTTAGAGAGGGGAGAGGAAATTTGGGAAGATAATGATACATTTTTATCTTGAAAATAATGTTTTGGGATGCTTAAAAATGTGGAGGGGTCTTGTGTAAGGTAAAAAAATAAAATGCCCCTCAGAAGTTCTTTTAAAAACCTAAAAAGGGTGCCTTGGATTTTACAGAAAAATAGAAGACAATGAAAATGGCAACCAAGAACACAAAGGATTTATAGTGGTTCGGCCATGCCTACCTCCACTGCCTAAGTTCAACCACTTAGGCTTTTTCACTAACTCAACAACAACAATAATTTCTTGACTTTTGGCTCAAGAACTACC
>JBDJHY010066797.1:5939-23885 GCA_039654485.1 Withania somnifera
GACAGAGTGAGCCAGCCCCGCTGCAAGCAGCTGAACATCCAGATCCTACAGATTGCCAAATACCTCAACATGATCATTAATTGTGGCAGGTACCTCAACCTACTTAGTGGGCACCTCTGTCTGTGCTGCCCGAAGAAGCTCCTCTACATATGGGGACTCAAATGGCTATGGGGCCCCAAATACCTGTGTCAGTTCAGTTGCGGCGACCTTTCTCAAGTTTTTCCGCAACTGATCCACTGTGTCGATCATCTCCTGTCATGCCTCTTAAGCAATGCTGGCACCCCTACCTTGGGCCTATTGTACCTCTCTTAGTGTAGCCCCAAAGTCCTCAAATAGGGACCCATACCACTGCACAGTGACTGTCACATCTTGTATCTGTTGCTGCATGGGTATGATAGCTGCATTAGCTTGAGTCGTGACCAATAAATATACGTCATGTTCAATCTTGATTGATCACTGCTCTGCCGCTAAAGCCACCTGGCTTATAAGAATAATCATGGTAGGAGTCACCTGGGATTTATCAGCTGATACGGGCCCTCTGGGCCTGGTATCCCCTGATATAGATGAGACCTGACTGGTGGTAGCCTAACTTGGGGAGGCCAAACTGGAGGTAGAAGATGGAACTATAGTGCCTCTATGGACCCACTAGGAGGAGGAACTGGTGAAGGAACAGGTGGAGGGGCTATAGGAAGTGGTAGGAACAGGTACCCCCCTCAACACCACCTGGAATAGCTGCTGGTATATCTTCCCCAGCTACTGAAAAATCTATGTCTGCAGCCTTATCAGCAAAACCTGCAGCAGTATCCTTAATAAAACCAGGCTTGTGATGTAACTAATCTACATCTCCTGCTCAAATACGGGTGAAATAAATTATGCATAGTGCCTCGAACTTAATGTCTATCCCCTCAGTCCAAGGGGCCCTTGCCCTACGTCACAACTCAGATATCAGGCATGCGAATACAAGTTCCATAGTCTCCTCATCCCCCATTCCCTCTCAGCAATCTCATCTTGAACTATCTCCCCAACATTAATTGATTCCATGTCAATGATGGAACCAATCATCACAGCCCTGTGAAAGCGAACAGTGGATTCATTCAGTGAATGGGCTAAGTTGGCACAGATGAATGGCAACCAATAGCGAGCCATTGCATTAATAAGCTTCTTATTAATTTTTAGACCCCTTTCAATCCATGAGGGGTCTGCCACTACTCATCAAACCAGCACGACAACCTCTCAACTCAGCCAATGTCTGTGTCAACCTATGAGCCAAGTAATGATTACCTTATATCTAGTACTCCACACTCCAAAGATAGCATCATGGCCACAAGAAACCTAAACCCCATGAACTATGACCATGGTTGGATATGTGGCCGGATTAATCTTTTTTTTCCAGAAAATGTCTTGGCATAGGCACGGTAAAAATCCCGGACCTAAGTTGGAATGCTTTGGTGTATCTACTGAAACCCTGCTTCTTAATTTTCTCTAAAATGGACGGATGCTTTTCATCCAATCTTTTAAGTGACACCCGTTTCTCTTCAATTTTAGCCTTCTACTCAATCACCATAAAGCAATTTTGTTTTCGTGTGGCCTTTGTTCAGGCTAGTGCCTCTTGACTCCTTTGCTTGGTGGAGGATTTAGTGTTGACAGCGGAGTGTGGAATTGGTGTTGTCTCTTTCAACCTATTCTCCATTGTCTGAGTTAGACCAACTCACATAAAATGGAGAAGAAGTCTCAGAAGTAGGAGATTGTGGCTTTGGTGATCTGATTGGAACATCAGAGTTAGAGGACTCTGAAGTTTCATCTCTGAGTCTGTTTTTTCCCCGACCCCGGATGGTTGAGCTCGCCTTGGGATTTCCTCTTCAGGGTTAAATTCCCGAATAACTATTCCTTTGTCTTTTGGTATTTTGGAAATTAACTTTCTTTGGTTCCATAGACTTGCAAAATAGTGTACCTAATTTGAAACGAGTTAGAAATCGAGGGAAACAAAGGTGATGTCGGTGACCGCCATTAGAGATGATGGTAAAGAAGCTATATAAATGAAATCACTATTAACCACAATGATCTGCCATCAAAGAAAAAGGTCCTTCGTTCGAGACGACGGTGACTGACTTTAGGGAATACAAATAGTTTTTCAAAAATTTCAACACATCTACTCTCGAAACTTGATTACAATGCTATTTTGGTGTCATACAATGCAATATCTACACATAAGGCACAACCAAAAAACATAATTGGGATCAGAGTGATGGGAATGGTCAACTAAAACACAAAGGCATCAACTTTCAAACTATTCATATCAACAAAGGCTTGACATTTCATAAAATTAATCAAACAACCAAACCCAAAGAGTATGATTCTCCCTAACCCTCAACATTTTAACTAGGTAAGCTTAATAGGAAAGAATAATCAGACTAACATTAGCCTAGGCTATCATAAAATTAGGCAAACTTCATTTTTAAGGATGCTATGCTTACATACATGAAACAAATTGAAAATTAGGGAGAAAATTCTAACCTTAAATGAGCAATATCAAACAAAAATGATGATGATGATGAACAAGAGAGAGTTCTTCAGTAAGAAAACAAGAAAAATGCTGTGTGATGTGAGTAGGATGTATAGGAGAAAGTGGAAGGGTGGTTTCTTAAATAGAAAATTGAAAAAGTGATGGTTGAGTTCTTATAACAGCATGACACGGTGGTATAAATGACCGTCGTGTTTGAACACCGTTCGAGATGACATACTGCTGTTTGTTACCTTTGCACCACCATTTTTTACAGTGTCATTGAACCTTGATCTTTCCATCGCCGTCTAGGATAGAGGTACACCATTTCATATGGCGGTATCTCCATCTTAGGTAGTGACTTGAGATTTTTTTCTTCATCTCCCATCATTATGGTGGTCGTTGTCTCACTTGGAGGCACCGTGGTCCTTGGCAGTTGTCCCTTTTTTTGTATTTCCACTTCTCCATTTTCCCATTATTGCAAAAACTTAGCACTAGTTAATGAAAAATGCAAAAAGAGTAAAACTTGGGTTGCCTCCCAAGAAGCATCGTATTAATAGCATGGAACGACATGGTTCACAATCCTATCCAAGTTCTGATCAAATGGATCACATCAATCTTCCACTTTATTGGCTCCCCCACCAAGTAGTGTTTCATTCACTGTCCATTAACCACAAATTGGGAACCATTATTCCCTCCTAGATCAATCGTTCCGTTAGGTTATACCTTTAATACCTTAAAAGGGCCCGACCATCTTGATTTCAACCTCCGGGGAAGAGCTTAGCCTTGAGTTATACAACAATACATCTTTACCTGGGAAAAACTCCCTTTTAAGAATCTTGGCATCAATCCACCTTTTCATTCTCTCCATATAGATGGCTGAATTTTCAAAGATTCTTAACTAGAACTTAGCCACTACATCCCAATCGAGGTTTAGCTTGCTCAAGGCCCAATGGGCATGGTTCTCCAATTCCGCAGTTAGGTGGTAAGATTTAACATAAATCATTTGAAATGGTTATGCCAAAAGGAGTCTTGTAAGAGGTCCGATATGCCCAAAGTGAGTCATCAAACTTTTTATACCAATCCGCTCGGTTAGCATTGATGGTTTTTTCGAGGATACTCTTCATCTCACTATTTGAGACCTCAACTTTCCCACTTTCTTAGAGATGATACAGAGGTGTAATTTTGTGTTTAACCCTATATTTTGTGAGCAATCCTTCAAAAATCTTGTTGCAAAATAATAGTGTACCGAACTGAGAAAATATTCTGTTTCAGGAATAGGGTCACACTTCTTCCTTCGTTGTTGGACAAGGCGATAGCCTTCGCCTACTTGGACATATAGTACACTCCTACTAGGGTGTATTTGTTTCCATAGAAACTCACAAACGGTCCCATGAAGTCTACGCCCCATACAATTGAATAATTCAACCTCAATAATTGGCTTCATAGGCATCTCATGCCTTCGGGTGATGCCACCATGCATTTGTCACCTATGACATAGCCTAATGAATTCCACAATATTTTTGTGGAGAGAAGGTCAATAGAAACTATTTTTAAGGATTTTACGTGCAGATTAGATTGGTCCATGATGGGCCCCAACCGGTGAGGCATGGGTATTGCTCAACAATGGTCTTTGATCTAAATCCGACACATATCTTCGGATCATCCCATTAGTACATATCTAGAACAAGCAAGGATCATCCCAAAAGTACCATCTAGAATCTCTCAAGAACTTTTTCTTTCTTTGAGAGTCGAGTCTAGTCGGCAACTCCCCACATACCATAAAATTTGCAAAGTCTGCATACTATGGGACTTCACCATTCACAACAAACATTACCTTTTCATCGGAGAATGCTTCATTGAGTTCCCCTTTTCCCTCATTTTCATCCATAGCGACTCTAGTCTCGACAAGTGATCTGCCACTTGGTTTTCACAACCCTTTCTATCTTTGACAACAAAATCAAATTCTTACAAGAGGAGTATCCACCTAATCAAGTGTGGATTGGCCTCTTTCTTTTCCATCAACTAGAGTATAGCCGAGTAGTCTGTATGCAGAATCACTTTAGTACCTAGAAGGTAGGCCCTAAAATTTTCAAATCTGAACACCATGGCTAAAAGCTCTTGCTCCGTGAACTTTTAACTGCATTGGGTTGAATTTATTATCCGTCTTGTATAGTAAACCAAATGAAACAATTTTTCCTTCTTTTGGCCTAAAGAAACTCCTAGAGACATCCCACTAGTATCACACATTATTTCAAATGAGATGGACTAGTCCAGGGCCACTATGATTGGAGTGATGTTGAGCTTTTCTTTCAATGCCTGAAAGGACTTTACTCACTTGTCATCGAACACAGCTTGTACTTCTTTTTCAAGAAGATTGCAATTCAAAGAGAAATCTTTGAGAAATCCTTGATGAAGCGACGATAGAAACCTGCATGACCAAGGAAGATTTTTAGACCCTTCACTGTTGTAGGCGGTGGAAACTTGGAGATCACATAAATCTTAGCTTGATCTACTTATATCCCTTTTTATGAAATTTTGTGCCCAAGCACAATTCCTTATTTGACCATAAAGTGGCATTTCTCCCAATTAAGAACAAAATTTTTATCAATACACCTTTTCAACGCCATGCTGAGATGTTCCAAACACTCTTCAAATGAGTCACCGACCCCCAAGAAGTCATCCATAAAGACTTCAATGGTATCTTCAACCATATCAGAGAAGATGGAAAGAATACAACGTTGGAAAGTGGTAGGGGCATTGTATAGACCAAAATGCATTCTCTGGAAGGAAAAAGTACCGTAGGGACAAGTGAAAGTGGGATTCTCTTGATCCTTCGAGGCTATAACAATTTAGCTATATCCGGAATAGCCATCTAGAAAATAGTACCAACCTTTCCTCGCAAGACGATCTAGCATTTGATCCATGAAGAGCATTGGAAAATGATCCCTTTCAGTGAAATAATTGAGTTTGCAGTAATCCAGACATACCCTCCGCCCAGTGACGGCTATCAAGGGCACTAATTCATTTTTCTTATTTTTGATCACTGTAATCCCTTTTTTTTAGGAACGCACTGAACAGGGCTTACCCAAGACTGTTGGAGATTGGATGCACCACACCTGAATCAAACCACTTTATAATCTCATTTTAATCACTTCTCGCATTGGCTCATTTAGCCTTCGTTAATGCTTAACACTAGCTGTATCTTTGAGGATCAATTGGATTTTATTGGTACAAATACCTGCTAGAATTCCAGGAATGATTCCAATCAACCACCCGATGGATTTAATGAACCTTTATGAAACTGACCCCAAAGCTTCAACTAGCCATTCTAACAAAGATGATGAAATGATTACTGACAACGTGTTATCACTTCCCTAAAAGAGATATTTCAAGTGATAGGAAAGAAGTTCAACTCAAGCTTTGGCGGCTCATCAATGGAGGGAAAACTCAATTTTTCAAGTCAAGATCTAACTTTGTTAGGTTCCTTGAGTAGGATCCCAACCCTTGCAATGATGCCACAACCTTACCATAATCAGTGACCTCTTCTCCCTCATAATTCAAAAGCACAACAACAAAAGACTCACCAAGGATCTCTACCTTAGTAACCTATGCCACAGCCTCATTTACCACATCAATTACCACCACAACATGAAAGTCGTTCGGTTACTTCGTGGATTTGCACATATTGAAGGTCACCTCTTCATCATTTACCCTAAGTTCACCACTCTCCATATCAACAAGAGCCCTTCCTGTAGCAAGGAAAAGTCGCCCCAAAATAATTTTAAGATCAACCTCATAATCTAGCACCACAAAATCGGTGGGAAATATTAATTTGTCAACCTTAACCAACACATTAAACAAAATTCTGACGGGTCGCTTAATCGACCGATCCGCCATCAAGAGTCTCATAGTGGTCAGTTTTGGCACTCCCAACCCTAATTTCTTGTAAATAGCATATGACACGAGGTTAATTCTTGCTCCACAATCACGTAGAGCCTGGGAAAATTCATAAAAAACAATGGTGCATGGGATTGTGAATGCACCAGGATCTTCCTTCTTGACCACTGAAGTGTTGGTCACTATAGCACTGCAATTATGTGAGACTTCTACTGTCTCAAAGTCTAAACATCTCTTCTTTGTCACCAACTCTTTCATGAATCGTGCGTAGCCTGACATTGTATCAATGCATCAATCAAGAGAATGTTGATTGACAAACTTTTCAACATGGACAAAAATAGTTGAAATTTAGATTCCTCATTTGCTTTCTATTATCCTGTCACGACCTGATTTCTTGGATCATAATGGCACCTACTATACCACCAGTATGAGAACCAACCCTGTAGTTCGAAGCCGAAGCAGAGGACTACTATCTCAAAAACAAAAAACACAAGTATAATAAAAGTATATGAATGAAAGCAAAATATAAAGAATCAACAATTCCCAAAACCCTGTATCCGTGTAATACAAGACCTCTAAGTACAGAACATGGGATCAAATGTTTACTACAATTGCATCTCCGTAAATACATGGAGATCAATATCAAATATTGAAGAGAAGTAGGAAAAAGTGGACGCCAAGCTCACCCTAAATCAAGGTCGGGAACCTATACTCGGATCTGTACATGGGCAAGTATAATATGAATACAAGATGCCGAAGTAACTCGTACCCAGTAGGATTTGAGGGCCCATTAGGCACCTAACAATAATAAAAGCACTAAATAACAAAACACAATAAATAGGGTCACCGAAGCAAACAGTAAACATGGAAGCTAGCTACTCAGATAGGAATCAAGTAACAAGTAAAACATGTCATCGCTAGCTAATCACATATCAGGATTTGTGGCAATGAAGGAAGACGTACCTAAAATCCTTTCAAAAGTATATGTGAATAATATCAATAACTGGTCAAGAGTCAAGAAGAAGGCAGGAAGAGAACATGGATGGTATACCGGTAACCTCAAGTAGGGAAATGGTGAATAATCAAAGGGTATCTAGCATAATTATCCCGTATAACCAAAAAGTCGCAAAAGTAACACTACAACAACTAAATAGTAAATCAACAAAATAACAAATAAATTAAACACAGAAATCATGCTCACCTGTAGGCATTCACATATTTTACCAGGGGTATACTACAAAAAACAAGTATGGAAATGTAAATATACACCATGAAGTAACCAATCCTGTGTATGTTTCTCCTCCGGTATACGTAGGCCCAACAGGGAGAATCCATGGAAGGCTACCCTAAATGTTCCTAATGTATCCCTACTCTATCCTATACCCCTTCTCCGCATCTCCATAGCCCGGAGGCAAGGTCCATCGAGGTGTGGCCACCACGTACAATCTCTAACGTTATCAAAATCTCACATCCCATACCATAAGTCTCACAGGTACCAAATCTATTGTCCAACGCCTCACATATATATCAATGGTCTAGTAAGTCATAGTATCAAAAAGTCATGGCGTCCCACGCTTTAAGTCGTAATGTCAGTAGGTTATGGCGTCACACACCTCAATGTCATTTGTCACCAAAGTCCTGAAGGGAACTGTATCAATAATCCTCCAAACCAGTATATATGATAGTATCAAAAAGTTGTACGTACTACCGTGCAACGACAGGCTCAAGTGCCATTGACTGTACTCACTGTTGAACGTAGTCGGTCTCAAGTCCCAACATTAATTAGTCAAATGATATTTACCGGTTTTAGGGTGTAGACCCTAGGCTAAAACAAATAGAAATAGTGGTATCGGGTACTCAGTAGACCGCCTATCTAAAACAGTTAAAAGGTTCTTTAACTTATATTATTATTAGAAAATTCCAATTTATTAGTTTATGTCATTATCTGTCATTATTATTAAAATCAGTGTCTAGGCTCCAACACTCAATAATCGTGTGGTGATACTGGCCCAACCCCAATGCACTTTCCATGGAGCCAATGTCCCAACATCTCATATAATGAATGCACAACACATTAATATATTTATGTTTATAGCCAACCTATGCCTTGCACAGGCACAACTAAACTACAACTAGTAGCACAATACAAAAACCCAAACCCAAGGGAAAAATCTAAAACCAACTTGCGCATCAACATCTATTACTTCCAGAGTTACCCTAAGCCATCACAAGGATAATTCTAAGCCATGGACGCTGTATTTCACCAAACGCCAACACAGAGAAAAAATGGGGAACGGAATGAACAGGCGGTCCAACTACATGGTAACAACCTATAAAAGTCATCCCACAGATGCTATTTAGTATAATTATCAAAGCTATATACCTAGAGATAGCCCCACGGAGCCTACATATCGTCGAACGATAAAGCGCTGGAAACTTAAAATTGCTACTCTGATTGATACCAAATGAATTCCAATTGCTAAAACTTGAAAAATAGTATTCCATATATCAATATGAGTGTAACAATATAAATTATACTAAGTTTTGAACAAGGCATAAAATCGGGCCTAAAATGGGCCTGCGGGGCCCGCTTATCAGAACCAAAAATAAACTTTGCCATAGGGTTCCCAATGTTATCGGAAACCCATGCTCCAAAATTGAGCACAATTCGAGTGCGAGAAGACCATCAAAATAGCCCCGACAAGTTTGACTACAAAGGGGTTAAAGATGCAATCTTTATGGGATTAAACATTGGAATTCGATGAATTAATTATGCTACACGACAAAATAAACTCAAGGAACAAAGAACTATTCAATAATATATGAGCTATGTCATGAGTTCATCAACTTCACAACTTGGGGCCATGAATGGAGGAAACTTGGATTTTTCAAGAATTAAACGGGAGAAAAACTTACCAAATTACGTGAAAATCAAAGGGGCAACTCTTGGGGATCTTTATCAACCTTGGTTTGATGTTTGGAGTGAGTTTTCCCACAAAAACAGAGTAAAAACATAAAGGTTTTGTGGGATAATGAACTAGGGGTCATGCAGGAATTTTTTAAAACTACCAAGGATTTTCTTCATCGCAATCGCGTCACCACAGATCGCGATCGCAAAGAGTATTTTTCCTGGGAATTGCGATTGTATTAGAGGATCCGTGATCACGTAGTGTTAATGGTGGAATGAATCGTGATCGTGTAAATATGCTTCGCGACCGTGAAAAAGAATTCACCTGCACCAGTTGCAAGAAGATAGCAAAGAATTGAACCACTCTGAATTACCACTCGAAATGCATTTGGAGTCCAATTTACGTAAACAACCTATGTACGCACACTTAAAAAGACATTTTGGACTCAAAGGTGCATTCAAAATCTGGATCCGAGGACATTACTGAAAAATGTTGACCAAGTCAACCATTAGGCTTAAAATCATAAAATTCCAACCAACACAAAAAATATAATGACAAGTTGGGAAATGAACCAACGCTTCTACTAGCCTAAAATCACTATTTTATAGCTGATGGAAGCGTCAGAAGAATTCCGTTCTAACATCCCGAACACCAAAATACTACTCAAGCTACAAATTAGGTCTTAAACTTAACTAAAATACAATCATTATCACAAATGCAAACGTAAACTCCAGAACACAAACTTAAGGTCAATCGTGACATTGTTTGGCATTTCGGAGCTCGTAGAACTATCATAATTTAATTTTGAGCTCGTCTTGAAGGAAAGTTGACTTTAGTCAACGAGCACTTAGTTTTAGGCTCTAAAACAAGCAATTTAAGATATTTCTCAACCTAGCCGCTAGGGAACCAAACTACCGGTCCCAATAAGTCATAAATGACTTAGGGCAACTACTGAAATGATCTAGAATGAAAATGTCCTATAATTATCATAAATGACCGTTAGGGTCATTACAACATTCATTACTAAAAGGACTTTCATCCCTGAAAGTCATAACAGAGTGGAGATGAGTGAAAAGAAACTCCAACCAAGGGGACAAAACTCCCACAGAGGCATCCATGACAACTTCACTAACCTCTACTCGTACACAAGTTAACCACAAGCCCACTGAAGATCAAATACCAATACCCCCAACCAAAACCCCCTGAATGGACCACAAGTTATCTCAAAACTAAAAACCAAGGCCGAAATCAATCATTTCTCTGACGAACACCCCAAAGTTTACCAACAACGCACCGCCACGCTACTAAGAGAACCACTACATGAAGACTGAAGAATAGATCCAATTCTTGGGTACAATCTTTCCTCTCAACTTCTCACCAACCCCAATAATTACAATACCTCCAAGCAATACTGTCAAAGATCTAAGCTCCCATAAACTAACTCGAACTACACATACTGAACACCGAAGCAGCACCCACAATGCTTCCATACCCAGTGAGACTCAAAATCTACATGATATCATAATAACTAAAACCAAGTGCCACCGAACCAATTCTTATAAGACTCAACAACGCTGTACTCAAACTGTGGGGAAGATATCCTGATGGAACAACAACAATAATTGAAACCAACATGATTACCTTCAAAGCAATAAAACTCAGACTACTAACACTCGTTATAGAAAAGAAACAACTCCCACCACAATAACTACTCTACCAAGTATCAACGTGTAATAACAGTCTGCCAACCCACGGCTAACCCTGAATTATACACACAATAGGGATAGAGCTCATAATAATCGATCCCGCGCGATGCTCAACAATAAATCCCTATCCCATCAAATCTCAAAAGTCAAATGTATGAACCTTTCCATCAATCGTGACTCCATTATACCAAATAGCTGGACAACTACTCCACAATAGCTTATCCAGAAATAATTCCTATCACAACCTAATGAAACTTAAACACCATATACCTTTCTAGTCTATGCTAGAACGCACCTACAGAAAAGGCTAACAATCAACCCTAAGCCTCTGCCACTCAATCTCAAACACATCCCGAGTTCTAACACAACACGTGAACCCGCCCTTGAGAAGCCCTATGCACATCTTGCAACACAATTTTACTTGACTCGAAGAATCATCACCCCAACCTTGAATATCAAGCAATCCTGATGACACCCCAACTCAAAGAAAATGCGATCATTCTCACCCAACGAAAACCAACTTCCATGAGGACCCAACTAATCACCTTGCAGACTGTCCCCCAGAAGAACCATACACTGAAACCTTCCTTCTTACCCATACTAGGCTAACCTGTAATTCAAGCACGGTAATTTGTACCAATGGTAAGGCATCAAACATACCGCATCAAAGCCTAAGCAATCCATGGCGCACCTATATTCCCAACTAATTTAATTTACCTTCGCAAATCTAACAAATATGGGTACCACCAATGTATAACAACAAAACGAACTTAACAAAAACCCTCACACATTGACGTTTTGACACTAGGCATATAGTGCAAAACCGACCTCCCGCGAGGAGAGCTTACTAAGAATGGGAAAATTTTGAATTATTATTTACAGAGAGGCAGCACCAACACAAAAAAATACTAGGCATCCCCAGTCGCCTATAGATAATAGAATTATTCGTAATATCATGCTACTATAATGGTATACAATCATATAACCATTATCCGATCGACACTCTGATTTAGTATTAACTACTGGCTTCCATCTAGGAATCCATAAAGCTGAAACACTACTAACTTATACCCATCGAAACACAGATACTCGCTGCCATAAAACCTTATCATACTACTACATAGTCTGACTCCGGAACCACACTCTCAATCCACTACTAGAGGAAAAACCCATATGCAAGGCGTACACACTATCCATCAATATCCAACATAACACTACGAACCTAAAACTCTCTTAGACTAAGGAAACTTGGCTGAAATCGCTATAATTATCGAAATAGATGAGAACAAGATCTAGACACGGCTCAAACTCGACTGACAAAAATGACTCATGCTCAGGTAGGTAGCTAGGTGGGCCAATCAAAGTACCCACTACGACACAACACAGACATTATAAAAACCATACGATATATATTCTAATAACGTGAGCAAATATTAACTATGTCCAATGGCGCAAAAAGTACCCCTGCCCAATTGTAAGACTAGGGATGACCCTCAATGGAAACAAACCGATTCATGCATCCGAGGACCTACCAGGCCTGGACAAGGCCGCAGTTATGGTGTGACTGTCGAGAACTAAATAAAGAACAAAAGTAACCTACCCTTACTAGGAGATACAATAGTACTACCTACTAAATAACTTAGCTACCAATGAACCCCTATCAATGAAATAAAACTAGGTCTAGCATTAACATGTTATAACAAAGCTCAAGCCTCTCAGTCAGCTACGCAACAAGATCTAGCATCAAAATCCACTACTAAAAGAATCAATCTATAAAGTGATAAGAAATAGCTAACAATTCATGGCGTATTAGACAATATCAGAACATAAGGGAAAATAAAGTAAGCAGATAGGCAGCAAAAGTCACCAAGGCTAAAGAATTACTAAGAATGAAGGGTTAGAAAAATCATTAAAATAAAAGCTAAACCGGATAACAACAAAGTCAAATCGATCCTGAGATCATCACCTCTGCCTCTGTTGTAGTCAAGATAACAACACGCGTAGCCTTTCCATGATTAACCAAACACCGATCCCAACCACCTGCCTCACCACGATGAGAATTACTTGGGGCATCTGCACCTCTATGAGGAATACCTCAACTGGTGGAAACACTATGTCAGGAACACCCTGAATGGAAGAATGAATTACCCCATGCTGGGGGCACTCTCTACCGCGATGACCTACAACTCCACACTCATAGCACACAAGGCATTCAGGGAAAATCCTAGCATAATGACTTAAGACACCATAGTCCAAGCATAACCTCAATTTATTATGCTACTAAAAATCCTTTGTCACAAAATTTTGGCCACTCGACTGAAGCCATAACAGGAATACCGCCTGCAGTCTTCTCGGAACTCTAAACCCTAACATCTGTCTGAACCTCAACTGAAGTTTGTTGTACGATCTAAAGTACTGGCGATGCCACCTTAATTGGTGGTGATAAAGTCTGAGCTACAGATAACACTGGCAAAGCTGAATCCCCTGACAAGGTATCAATAGCACCATCTGGCTGAACAAGATGTGAAGCAGGCTAAAAACTACCCCGCTGGGGGAAACACCTGACATAATGGCCCATGATGACACACTCAGAATACCACCCTGATACCTTACTCTTGAGAACCACGATTTCTGGAAAAATCCTTCCATAAACTTCACGTGGGCCAATACCTGAGCAAATGAATTGCCTACCATTATCAAGGGATCCATCTCTAACCGAAGAGGAAAAATCAAAACATCCATAAATCTTGGTGTTCTATCCCTCTCAATAAGGATAACATAGCAGTACACCCAACCATCTCAAAAAAATAAACCTCATACTCAACGACGGACATCTGACCCTACTGTAGGCGCCTAAAGTCCGCTCCTATAAACTACTCCCCATACTGGGAGATACTTCCACTGATGCTCCTGTCTGTACTATTCCTAAAATCTCAAGAAACAACCTCGTTATAACTAGCGTGGATGAAAATTCAATCGGCACCGAAGCTAATCCTAAGTCCATTGTGCTCTATAATGGAATATCTGATAGCCGCTGGTCTGTTGCTGGAACTAAACCTCTACTCCTAACCAGAGCTCTAGCTGTTGTGATGACTCTAGCATATCCTACATCACTTACTCTGTCCCTGTCTTGTCTCCTCAAAGGAGTCCTAGTTACTGGTATAGGATGCTTGCTCTTGCTTGCTGAAGACTTTGAATGTACCATCTATGGAAGAATGAATGCGAATGAATAATAGTTTATGGAAAATCAAGGGAATAAGCAAACGTATTAGAATTAGAGAGGAGAAGTTATTTCCTAAATGTCACCATATCCTTCCAAAGATAAGCCACGGACGTCTCAATACCGATCCGCATGACTCTACTAGACATTGGCTTTTAAAACTTACACCGGTGAACCTCGGGCTTTGATACCAATTTTTCACGACCCGATTTCTCGGATAATAATAGTACATAAGAACTACTATCTAAAAAAATGAAAGCACATGTATAATAAACAATATATGAAAGAAAACAAAAATATAAAGAGTCAATAATTTCTAAAACTCAGTATCAGGGTAATACAAAACCTATAAGCATAGAACATGGGATCAAATTCTTACTACAACAGTATCTTTTAAAATACATAGAGATCAACATCAATACTGAAGAGAAGTAGGAAGAACTGGATGCCAAGATCACCCTAAATCTCGAAAGAACAAGAGAGTCTTCACGAATAACGGTCTGTGAATCATGGTCGAGCACCTGTACTCGGATCTGCACATGGGCAGGTTTAGTATAAGTACAAGTTGCTGAAGAAACCCATACCAAGTAGGCTTTGAGGTCCATTAGACACATAACAATAATAAAAGCGGTAAATAATGGAAGAAAATTAATAAGATCACAGAAGCAAACAATAAATCATGGAAGCTATTACTCAGATAGGAATCAAGTAACAAGTAGAACATCTCATCGCTAACTAATAACATATCAGGATTTCAAGCAATGAAGGATGACGTACCCGGAATCCTTCCAGTAGTATATGTGAATAATATCAATAACTAATCAAGAGTAAAGAAGAAGATAAGAAAAGAATATGGATGGTATACTGGTAACCTCAAGTAGGGAAAGGGTGAATAATCAAAGGGTATCTAGTATAATTATCCCGTATAACCGAAAAGTCTCAAAAGTAACACTACAGTAACTAACAGTAAATCAACAATATAACAAATAAGTTAATCACAGAAATCACGCTCACCCATAGGTATCCACATACTACTAGGGGTACACTGAAGAAAACAAGTGTGAAATAGTAAATACACACCATGAAGTAACCAGTTCTATGTACGTTTCTCCTCCGATACTCGTAGGCCCAGCAGGAAGAATCTATGGAAGGCTACCCTAAATGTTCCCAGTGTATCCCTACTCCATCTTATACCTCCCCTCTGCATTGCGGTAGCCCAGAGGCAAGGTCTATGGAGGTGTGGCCTCCATGTACAATCTTTAACATTATCAAAATATCATATCCCATGCCATAAGTTTCATAGATACAAAATCTGGTATCGAACGCCTCACATATATATCATTGGTCTCAGTAAGTCGTATTATCGACAAGTCATGATATCCCACACCTTAAGTTGTAATTTTAGTAGGTTATGGCATTCCACTCCTCAATGTCATGTATTACCAAAGTCCTCAAGGGATCTTTATCAGTAATCCTCCAAACTAGTATATGTGATAGTATCGAAAAGCTATACTCACTACCGTACTACGATAGACTGAAGTGCCAGTGGTTGTACTCACTGCCGAACAGGGTCGGTCTCATGTCCCAGCATTGATTAGTTAAATGATACTTCTCGGTGCCAGGGTGTAAAGCCTGGGCTCAAAACAATAAAAATAGTAGTATCGGGTGCTCAATATACTGCCGAGTCTAAACAGTTAAAAGGTCCTTTAACTTATATTATTATTAGAATATTCAAGTTATTATTTTATGTCATTAGCTGTCATTATCACTAAAATTAATGTCTCACCTCCACGGCTCAATAATTGTGTGGGTGATACCGGCCCCGCCCCAATGCACTCTTAACGGAGCCAATGACCCAACCTCTTATATAATGAATGGACATCATATTAATATATTTATGTTTATAGCCAACTTATTCCCTGCACAGGAACAACTAAACTACAGCTAGCAGTATAATACAACAACCCAAACCCGAGGGAAAAACCTAAAACCAACCGACGTATTAGGATTTTATTACTTACAATGTCATCCTCAAGCCATCACAAGGCTAATTCTAAGCCACGAGGATCATATTTCACCAAACGCCAACACAGATAATCAATATGAAACAAAATGAAAAAGCGGTCCAAGTACACGGTAATAACCTATAAAACCCATCCCACGGATGCTATTTAGTACAATTATCAAAGCTATATATTGTCAGTTACCTGGAAGGTCTTTGAGGAGACAAAACTCCCATCCAAATGATGTTTAAAGGGCTAAACCCAATTGCATGACTTAAGTTAAATCCAACTACATTGCGCTTAGAGATAGCCCCATAGAGCCTGCTTGTCGTCTGACGATAAAGCGCTTCAAACTTGCAATTTCTAATCTGAATGATACCAAATGAAACCAATTACTCTGAAACATGCAAAATAATATTCAGTATATTAATATGAGTCTAACAGTATAAATTATACTAAGTTCCAGATTGGGCCTAAAATGGGCCTTCGGGGCTTGCTTGTCGGAACCAAAAATAAACTTCTCCACAGGGTACCTAATATTACTAGGAACCTGTGATCCAAAATTGAGCACAATTTAAGTGCAGGAAGGCCATTAAAACAGCCTAGAAAGGTTTGACTACAAAAGGGTCAAAGATGCAATCTCTATAGGATTAAACATTGGAATTCGATGCATTAGTTGTGCTATGTAGAAAAATAGACTCAATAAATGAAGAATTATTCAATACTATATGAGTTATATGTCACGAATTTATCAATGTCACCATTTGGGGCCATTGATGGAGGAAACTTGGGTTTTTCAAAAATTTAACGAAGAAGAAACTTGCCAAATTACATAGGAATCGAAAAGGCAACACTTGGGGATCTTTATCAACCTTGGTTTGATATTTGGAATGAGTTTTCACACATAAAAAGAGTAAAAATATAAAGGTTTTATGGGATAATCAACTAGGGGTTGTGCAGGGATTTTATTAAATTGCCAGAGATTTTCTTCATCGTGATCGCGTTATCATAGGTCGTGATCGCATAGAGTATTTTACCTAGGCATCGTGATCATGTTTGAGGCTCTGCGATCATGTAGAATAACTAGATGAATGAATCGTGATTGTGAAGAGGAAGTCACTTGCACCAGTTGCAGGTGTTTGACAGCAGATAGCAATAAATGGAACCACTTCGAATCACCACTCAAAATTCATTTGGAGTCTAATTTATGCAAACAATCTATGCATGCACACCCGAAATGATATTTTGGATTCAACGATGCAGTCAAAATTGATATCGGAGGTTGTTTTGAGAAAATGTTGACAAAGTCAACCATTTGGCTTAAAACCATAAAATTCCAACGAACACCTCAAAAATACAACGACATGTCTAGGAAATGAACCAATACTCCCACTAGTCTAAAATAACCATTTTGTAGTTGATGGAAGCATTAGAAATCCATTCTGACTCTTTGAACACCAAAATACTACTCAATATCCAAATTAGGCCTTAAACTTAACTAAAATCCACAAATTAGCACAAATGCAAATGAAAACTTTGAAACACGAACTTAAGGTCAATCTTGACTATGTTTGGCATTCTGGAGCTCATGGAATTATTAGAATTTAATTCTGATCTTGTCTTGAAGGAAAGTTGACTTAGTCAATGAGTACTTAGTTTTAGGCTCTAAAACATGCAAGTTGAGATATTTCTCAACCGATCCGCTTGG
>JBDJHY010066908.1:0-13855 GCA_039654485.1 Withania somnifera
AAATCACTAAAACATTATAAAAAGACCAAAGAAACTCAACTTTCCGTTAAGAAGGGGAAAACACTCAAGTCAAAGTCTTCTCTTCTGAATTACCTTTGAACACTCTCAATCTTTTCAAATATAAATTCTACATAAGAAAAAAAAACTATACCCATAGTGCCATATTTTAAAATCAAATCCAAAAACTCAACTAAAAAAGCCAAACCCGATCCCCAAGTGAAAATCTGGAATTTTACTTCAAAATCATGTTACCCATAACTTAGGGATATCAAATATGATATTAAAAAATAGAGTTAAAATCGACCTTGAAAATATTTATTTATCAATCTTCAAGCTTACATGCAGTTTAAAATGATAAAAGAGTTGAAAAATTAGTAAATATATCATAAAATTAGCTTACCCAAAGCATAATTTTCAAGTGCCAAGCTCACCCCTTGGGAGGGACCGACATTGTTAGCCACTAAGTTTTTCCCTAGAATCCTTGGAAGAACCACTTGGATCATGCATAGCTCTACGCACATCACTCGGTGGGAGAAATAAAAATAATATCAGAAGTATAATGGGCTCCTCATAATAACCAATAAATAGTCACAATAAAAAAAAAATAGATAAACTCCTGAAAACCAATACAACACTCTGAAAGTGGACTACTAGAATACGAGTTTACTAGCTAGTACATAATGAATGAAATAATAAATAAATAAAGATAAAGTCTAAGATCTAGATAAATAAATAAAAGAAACTCCATAATTGGGCCCTCAAATCAACTCCAGACAATGTCAACCTTAATCGTCTAGGCGGTTGGCAAAATCTGAATGGGAGTTAACACATGTAGCAAAAGTAGAATCGACACACAAAATATGTACTGAGTATGTGAGAAATTAAAACATAGGCTATACAGTATAGTGATAAGTACTATGCAATGCATGAGCAGTAAATCTCACCTAACCTTTAACCCAACGAAGAAATTTAGCAGTTTATAATTAAATGATTAAAAAGCTCATATCTTAAGTAAACTCAGCTGAAACAGCTTAACTCATCAGTTTTTAACAAAAGATAAAGACTCAGTTAAAAACATTATTCCTCTTTCTTCATTTCAAATCATCGACATACCTCAAGGTATTATTTTGGTACCCCTCAGTGTTTATACTCCTCGCATAAAAATACATCAACCCTCAACACCCTTGGCTAATGGAACACCCTCAATGAAATAATAAGTAAACTACAACATCAATATTGAGACTAATAAAACACCCTTAATGGAACCAACTATCCAAAACATCAATTTAAACAACAGTTGGTTAACATTATTTAATAAAGATATGAATTTGACATTTCAAAGTCAATTTACTCTCAGCTTATAATTAAAGATAAATTCATCATCAAAACCCTCAATTAAGATTAATAATCAAAAAAATTCAATATAGACACACTTCACGTTCATATTCAAAAACTTGTAAAAAGTCAAGTAATAATGACACTTCAATGCTCAATTCAAGTTTTCAGAATGAACCTTAAAAACAATCATCAATTCATACCTCAAAACTTCTTTCTTCTGTTACTTTAATTAAGAAAACATGCTAAGTCATGAGAATTTTCATATCTAAGTAATAATAATGGAAAATTGATAATTATAACTCAAAAATATAAAGTAAATCATCACATTAGGGAATCATAGTTTATAAAATTAAATAAGAACCCTAGTATGCTTCTAAATCTTCAAAACCTTATTTATTAAAGATTTTTGGGCACAACGATGAGAGAAGTCCTTGTTGAAAGCCTAAGTACTAGATTAGAAACACTTCGATGGATAAAAATAAAAAATCAAGCTACTAAAGAGAAATATCTACAAAAAACCCTAGTTCTTTCCTCTTTGGAGAAGTTTGAAGAAAAACCTTTGCTTTGATTAATTAGAAAAAAATGAATAGATTTAGTGCTTAGGGTATTTATAATATCATATTTAGGAGAGAAAAAATCATGGGGTTTAGTCCAAAAACTCAAAGTAATTACCCAAAATAACCCTAATTAACATACATTAAAACTTGCTAGCATCACTCCACGAGTCATGGAGTGACACTGTACAACTCGTGGAGTGATGTGAGGAAAAAATCACATGCATTTAGCCATTATTAGCCTCACATCTTAATAATTTTATTTTTTTCTTGAGTAATAAATATTTTACAATATTGTAATATTGTATATTATGGTGTAAGAATTATTTGGTGTGGAAAAGAAGAAATTTGAAACTCAAATGAATTAAATATGGGAGACCACACAAGGAATTTCAAGCAAAAAATTTAATGGAATAAAGTTAATATTATATTCCAAAGAGATTTATCAATATAATAATGTATACAATTTGAATTGCAATTTGAATTGCTGCGTCATTATTTCCTTTTCTTTGATTGATCAGTCATAATCTCTTTCGCCTATCACGACGTGATCCATTTCGTGATGGAATTCTATTAATCAATCACAAATATTGTACATATAAATATTCTATTTTACACAATAATTAAAGGACGGTACACATTATTTTAGGAGAGAGATTGTTTTTAAATTAACATTGTGGATCTTTTGTGGAGGCCGGAGAATAATTTTGTATTCTTTTCTTCTTCATTATTTATATATTCTTAAATTTTTCTTTGAATGATTTATTGTGATTATTACATATCTATGTGGAATTTATTCTTCTCATTCTAGGGTTATGGTATAAACTACCAAGATGATTATATAAATATACATTACTGGCATTTGTCTTTCCTAGGGATGAGAAAGAAAGTCTCGAAAGGGATGGAGCTTTCGTTGTGCATCAATAAGAAGGAAGATCGGGATGCACGTCACCTCACTCAATCCTACAGTGGAAACTCGAGGAGAGGTATGAAGTCACTCGGCTGAAAGGATAGGCGCTGCAACTTGTTACGACTTCACTCCAGTGAGATCCTTTTCGCAATGGTTTAAGTGAGCTATTGGCTTACCCTTATATCAGGCCTTGGTACAGCCTATACATGATGGATGAAGGTTTTGACAAGGTGTTGAATGGATGGTACCTATAATCAGACCCATCCATTGCATTCTGACAAGTCTTTCTGGTGAAGAAGAAAGAGTCTCTTGAATCTAAACCAAATAGGCATCCTCATATTGGCAGTTCAAAATCTTACAAATAATATAGACCTACCCTTAACATGGGTAACAACCCAATCTGGAACAACATATTCGATCTAACCGTCTTGCTCACCAAGGATTTGATATCCCGAGCCAATAGTATCCCAGTACTGATATAGAAGTTAGGATGCCTATACAAACAAGCTTGCATCTTAAGGTGTCTAAAACCACATTATCGTCTCCCATATGGTATAATATACTTAAATAATAGTTCTTTAGGAGCTCAGTCTATCTTCATTTTCCTCAAGTTAAGCTTTTTCTGACTCTTGATGTACTAAAAAATGTAGTGATCAGTATAAATCTTATAATTGATGCTATATAAGTAGGCTTCAAGTTCTTATGGCATAAAACTGCGGCCATCAACTCCAAGTAAAGGGTGTTGTAGTTGCACTCATGCTCTTTCATCTTTCACGAGGAATACAAAATCTCATGACTTGGTGCATAAGAACACAACCTAAGCCCACACCAAAAACATCACAATATACTATATAAGGCTGACCCTTAACTAACAACTGAAACACTAGAGTAGAAGTAAGAAACTTCTTGAATCTCAAAAAACCAACTCACACTTGGCGGACCTATAGAAAGGATATTGTTTCTTGGTCAATCTAGTCAAATGAGATGCAATGAGTTACAAGCTCTTGACAAACCGACAATAGTATCTAGCTAACCAAGAAAAATACAAATCTTTGTAAGAGTGGTAGGTCAAGGATAATCACAAACAAATGACCACCTTTGCTAAATCAACACCAATACAAGCACCACACATCACATGGAAACATACTTCAACCAAAACTCACACTTTGAGAACTTTATGTAAAGCCCCAAAGCCATCAGAGTATAAAGAACTATCCATGCTCCTAATTCTCCTACAAACTCTGTGAGTACACAAAGATATCATTAATAAAAACAATTAGGAAGGAGTCAAAGTAGGGTTTGAACTCTCGATTCATTAAGAACATGAAAGTTGTTTGGGAATTGTTCAGCCCAAACGACATATAAAAAAAACTCATAATTCCTGTATCTGGTTTGAAAAGATATCTTCAAGATATCCTCGAGCCAAATCCTAAACTGTTGATAATTTGATCTCAAGTCAATCTCAAAAATCACTACTCCGGATAGCTTGTAAAAATATTCATCAATATGCGATAGGGAGTACTTTTTTATTATCACCTTGTCTAGTTGCCTATAATCAATACACATTGGTATACCTCTATCCTTTTTCATAACCAGCACACTCCAAGGCGACACACTAGAATACATGAAACCCCTACCAAGCAGATCCTACAGTGGAATACTATACTCATGAAACTCTATTTGGGAAAAAATGTATGAAGACATAAAATTGGGACTAGTGTCTTTCTCAACCTCTATAGAAAAATCAATTTCTTACTTGATTTGGAGTCTAGGTAGATCAGTAGGAAATACATAAAAAAACTTACGAACAAGATGAAAAGAATCAGAATAGGGAGAACCAGCACTAACATCTCTAATGTGAGCCCAGTAAGCATGACACCCCTTAGAAATAAATCTACTAGCCTCAAAGAAATATATAACCCAAAATAAGGAGTAGATATTAGGACACTACCATGCTACTGGTGGTACACCAGTTTAGAATAAAGTCACATACTTGTGATAACAATATAGGACTGCATAGTAATTGGATAACCAGTGCATGTGCAGAATCACATAAAATCCATCGTATCTAACTCAACCAGATCATCTTGGGTGTCACACCCCTGAACTGTAACAATTCAATATCTATATACCTAATCCAATAGTAGTTCAAAGCACACAATGGTAGTACACTTAATGGATAGATAATTTTCACTAGACATAACCAAAAAGAAGCAAAATACACAAATACATAGGACATAGTAGATCTAAGATAAAATAAAAGTTAGAGATGAAGCTCACAAAACATGTAATAAACCAATCACAACAAAATATAAAGACTCATCCCCAGTTCTATCAAGAATAGAATAAAGTTGGAAGTGGCCCCTGCCCCGATGCTCACCATTTCTTCCTCTACTAGCCCTCCGATTTTTTGCCTGACCACCTATAGTAAGTGTTACTATCTACAATGTTACAGTAGGCAAGGCTCATATGTGTTCGGCCCTGCACACAGGGAAATGTATGGAGATATGGCCTAACTCACCATAATCAAAGTAAAATTTTTTTCCCCTAACTCTAGCCCCTATAGTACAACATTTGAAATACTTTCCTTGCACACCACAAAGAAAATAATAAACCCGGCCCTAATACAGCTGTTAGAAAGTTTGACCTTACCATGCTAACCTAATTTGGGCCCTTAGTAGGCTGACTACTTTTTCCTGAATTAGAATTTTACAGAGAGGCCTTGTACTGAAACCTAAAATGCCATGTTGATTTTGAATGGAAACCTCTATTACTACTTTGATCTCTGCTCGCTCATCAGGAACCCTAATAAATGCACTGGTGGCGCTGTCTCTTCTTACTGCCTCTTTCGATCTCACGAGCCAGGTGATCCATCCTATGAGAATAATTATCAACATATAGAAAAAATACTTTTTCATAACTAACTTCCACTCCACTACTCTGAGAAAATCCAATCACAAACTACAAGCTTTGTAGTGAATCTGCTCCTCATCAGTAGGAAACCACTCTTCGGTATGTACCGATAGCTCAATATACCTATCCTTATACTTAATCACTATCATGGAGCCCTAGTTTAACCTTTAGAGCTTAGCCCTTAGAAACTGTCGTCCTCTCTAAGGCACTCACATAGCTTGAAAGGACTCTATAAATTATCTCTAAGTCAAGGAGGGTGAATTAGCTAGATTACAGTCCCTATATTTACTAAAGGCTTCATAAATAAAAAATCTATAAGATCAACTATATGGGTCTAAAAGCATCCAAGTATCCTCAACCTACCCTCATAAGTAGCTATTAATTAATGACGGTCCTGCCCAACTACTCCTTAGAATCTAGTTGTTGCTATATGAAGGAGGTGACTGAAAATCTTCCTTACCTATTAAGTTGTAACAGTTGGAGTTTGCATTGAAGTTGTTGCAGGACTAGTTTAAACTTATGCCACAAGGTTGATAGGTGGTACTACTAGGTTGGTAGGTAAAGAGGAAGAAAAGTACCTTGTATCTATCTCGGAGCTAAAATCTGGGTTGTGTCTTTTTGCATTCCACCGAACAAATGGAACATTTTCAACAACATACTATAATAGCTTTAGGCGGTGGCTGTGTGAACTGTGATGGAGGTGTAGAAACAATTTGTGGCTTCAATGATGGATCAATAATCGTTGTGGCTAGTTGAGTCAAATATGGGAGAGTGCCCACCAACTAAAAAACCCTTGTAACACCCTCCTAACACCTTGGTGGGGCCTCCAGATGTTGTAAGGGAGGTTTATACCTACAAAGAAAGCACATGTATGCTCTATTTACTAGATTGAAGTCAATATAAGTCATTTGTATAATAGTAAAAATGTCAATCCATGATAAGAACCAAGATGAAACCTTTCAAATGGTACCCTATTTTCTTTCAAAGATAAGATGTAAACATATAAGTATCGATATGTAGGACTATACTAGGTACTTGGTACAATACAAAATAAATTGGTGAACCTATGATATGCGACCACTCCTTCATGACCCAAAATTGGGTTATGATGGAACTTGCATCCTATCTTTAGGCAAGCTTATAGGAGCAACTCAAAAGACAAGAGATGGTCCGTAATTAACACAATATTAAAAAATGAAAGATGAATAGTAGTATGAACGAAACAACATATATATATATATAGACCTACCCAAAATATGGCATCAGTGGTAAATGGAGCGACACAATAAAAGTATCCAGAAGAGTATATACAATATATAAGCTCCTACAAAATACAAATAAGCACAAGGCACTTGGTAGGAATCATAAGCTCTTATGCCAAATGGTCATCGTAGTCTCCGAAGTGACAATAACCTAGTCAGTATGGCTATAAAAATGGTACCAAGTTATAGTATAACACCAAACATAGGAACCTTGAAGGAATCATAGGACAACTCGATTCAAATATAGCACAAGTAAAGTAAGGGTGGAAAAATTAAAATAAGCTAATAAGAGTAAGTAAGAGAGCTTGCACAAACTAAGCAAGAAAGTCTATATACTTGTGCCTCTCAAAGCGTCTAACTAACAGATAACGCAGAGGAACCAAGTCACAAAAAAAATGCCTGATCTCTAAATAAATACAAGCCATAAACAAGGCAACAAATAATAGGTGAAGGTAACAAGAAAAGCTTAACAATAAGCAAGGAGAAAATATAACCCCAAAAGCTAGAATTTTGGAGTTGACACAACTGTAGACATCTGATTATGATGTTATTTTGAAAGAATTCACTCTGAATTCAAGGTTAAGCCTTGAAAATAGGAAAATTAAGATAACCTGGAATAGAACTATTAGGGAACCGAACTACTTGTCAAAGCATATCATATGTGACTTGTGGTAGCTAATAAAAACCTTTAATCATAGAAAAGTTAGAAAAGAAAAAAATGACCATTCAGGTCATTACATATAGATATTGAAGAATGCAAACTTTTGTATAGAATTTTAAAACAATTAAGGAATGTTTTATTTTCTAAATTTAACCATATTTTTGTAGATGGGTTTTGAATTGAATTTTTTCTTTGGAGTTCACTAAATGACTAAATTGTTATACCAATAAAAGTTGAAACACAAAATTTACATGATTGTACATGATGTATATGAATTGATTAGGATTTGAGGCCTTCCATTTGGTTGGATTGTTACATTATGATACAAAATTGAAAATTTTAATTTTTTTAATTTCAATTTACAAAAAATATTATATTATTTTCATATCAAATTAATTTAGTATGGTTTTTTTTAAAGTCTGATTTCAAGTTTCAATATCATAAATTTCTAACTTTAACCTGTTGTACTTTGATTTAAATGTACTCGTATACTTCTTCCATTCAATTTACATGTAACTTATTGTATTTTAAAAGTCACAAAACATGAACTTTCACCAACATTTGAAATTGTTATTTTTATCATATAAATATGAGAAGGATTTCAACTTATAGAATTTTTATATAGTCTTCGACCATCAATATTTACTTAATAAATTATACCTTTTAAGCTATTTATCAAAGTTCATGCAGTTTGACCTTAAGAAGAGAAACACTGACAAGTAAAAGGGAACAGAGAGAGTAATAGAAAATTATAGTTTAAGTTTATCAAGAAATTGTCACGATTTAAAGTCGAGTCACAATGGATCCTACAATAACTCCCATGTACGAAATCTTGTCCGGTAGCCCAGAGCGACAAGCAAAGGTACATTTCAAATAATGACCCGAGCAATAAGCAGGAGAAGATGAGAAACAAGAAATATAAATGTACAAAAATACCCTAACTAACCCAAGTCCTACAAATTAGTGTCTTTATACATCACAAGTATTAGAATTTACAAAGAGAAGGGGAAAAATATATAAAATACCAGCCACCTCCGATAAAAAACAAATACTAAAATGATTATATAGAGGTTAGTTAACCTATTAGAAAAATACTCATGGTAGTCCCGAAGTATAGAAGAATGAAACGACATAATCAAAGGCCCTACGATAAGTATATTAGGATCTGAACCATGAGAAGATGTAGAACTGTAGTATGAGTACCAAGAAACGAGAACCAAGCTATCATCATAGGATGACTGGGCACAAGAAAGACAAAAGTAAAGTAAAGTAAACTCTAGTCTAACATGGTGACACAAGTAACATAGCAAGGCAAATAAAAGGAATTTGATCCACAATAGTCTAAGTAAATGAAAGATCTTTTAACTAATAAGAGTAAAATATCTACAAAGATAGGTATAGAAAGTAACTAATTAAACGAATGAATAAGAAACAGAAGGAAAGAGGGAATACCTAGTCATCCTACCTAGTAATAAAATAAGGCATATCTTAGAACTACTAATGTAATAAGGTGGAAGCAGAACAATTTTAACTAATGGAAAATGCAAGTAAACTAAACATATAAAACCTGACTAGGTTGTTGCAGTAAATTCAATGAATTAATATAATACTGCAAGGGATTTTATGATAAAAATAAATAAGAGGTTCATAATATACTATCAATTCACTACTTAAATAATGAAAGAAGTAAAATCATGTGTTAGATATATATTTGTACTGTATTAATGATGAGAGATGATAGTTTTACATTGGAATATGTTGATCTTTAAAGAGAAAATGTTATTATCATATTGGAAAGATGGTGATCATTAAAGTGCATGCAGTTTGACCTCGAGAAGTGAAACAACGACATGTAAAACGGAATGGTAGGAGTAGTAGAAAATTATAATTTATGTTTTTCAAGAATTTTTCTCAACTCAAACTTGGGTCACGATTGAGCATAAAATAAGACACATGTAGTTAAGGTTGTAACATAGTCCACAGAAACAAGCAACGGTCCATCTCAAATAATGACCCAAATAGGAAATGGGAGAAAAAGAGAAAGAAGCAATATCAATTACAACAACACTGTAAATAACCCAAGACCTAGTAACCAGTGGCGTCAAAAGCTTTATATTTCCCCAGTATTAGAATATACAAAGAAATGGGGAAACAAAATATACAAACTACAAGCACACCTTTGATATAAAAATAAATATTAAACTGATCTAGTAAAGGATTTTTAGCCTAAATGCTAAATACTCATTGTAGTATCACAGTACGGAAGGCTGAAATGGTATAATAAATTCCCCTAGGATAACTCATACTGGGATCTAAACCATGAAAATATTTAGAAGTGTATTATGTGTACCAAGCAATGAGTACTAAGAAGTAATCATAGGACAACCAGGCATAATCAAGACAAAATAAAAAAAAAGTCATATCTAGGGTAACGTGACAACAAATGTAATATAATTGAACCTACTAAATGTTCATCTAGGGTGACATGACAACACAAGTGATTTTTCCTTAAAATCATCTTTCAAACATAACTTTCATTCAAAAAAATCGTCAAGTTTCAACTTCAAGTTCAACTCTTCAAGATATTCTCCAGAAAATAATTTTGTTCTCAAAAATTTAAACGTAGTCCTAAAATAAACTTTTGGAATACATCTCATAAGAATTTATACAAATTTCTACAAGACCAATATATTCTACATGGAAGGATAGTCTGTCTACATTCACTTTAATCTTTCAAGTGTAATTTTTGTAAGTTCTTCAATTCACAAGAATGGAGAAAACTCTTTGATACGTGTCCACCCTATACATGTATAATCCTGCTTAAAATCCTCTATGTTATTCTTTATCCCCTAGGATAAAATGTCTTCAAAATAATGGTTTTTTGGAAACTAATGTTTATCAATGATACCACATTGAGAGAATCTTCAGAGAAAATTGTTCTGGTGTCATAATCCTTTACCAAGATAAATGGCCATTAAATCTAGATGTTGATCTATAAAATGCTAAAAGGTTTTTGTCTTTTAGAAACTTCTCATCTTGTTACAACCTTTCCTTTGAAGATCATGTCATTTCAAATATAGTTGCCACCATTCCCTATCCAAGGGAAATTTTCTCTTCAAAGCTTTCCACCTTAGACATTCTTTTAACGTATTGTCTGGTCACTAAATAACTATTTATACTATCATCCTTAATAATTAATTGGATGATTTCTGTTTTGAATTATCTTTTAGATGTTCCGCATAGACTGACCATATCCTGCATACTTAACTATCATAGGATGAATATCATTAATATTCCCAAAACTTATGTTATCCTTTCATACACTCAAAGTCCATAAAAAACTTAGGATATTTCTATATAGGAGACAAATGCATAGAAAAAAGATATTGTTTCAATTATCAAATGCTCTAAAAAAAATCTCAATCATAATCATCAAACATTTTGAGTGAATTCAACAGTCTTTAAACCAAATAACCAGTCTAAAAGAGAAAATAAAGTAGTAAAGGAATGGCTTTACATTTGTAAGTAAACAGACTGTTTTTATTCAAGATATTATTAGAGGATAGTAGTTTCATTACGAGAAAGGGTATTTTGTCATACTTATGAGAAGATCCTTGTAATGTACCTCGCGGACATTTTAATGATTCCCTCAATTTTCCTTGTGTTATGAGAGTTCTTGTATCTCACCCAAGATTTTGTGATTTTCTAGGATCGGTAGGTTGGTTTCCTCGAAGTTTTATAGCATGTCTCTATTATATTTATAGATTATTAAGGGGTTACTCAGATTATATGATCTTAGATCTCCATTTCGTTATTTTTATTTAGTCTATAATATCTATTACATATGTATTTCACATATTGTTTGTAAAAATCAAACTCTATTTTCATTCTGATATTCAATTATTTGAATTGAGGTTGGCTAAGTATTAAACAACCTCTATCGTGGGGTCGAGGTCCACAATCACCTAGGGAATCCACAAAACAAATCACAATCATTTGTGTGGTGGCCACGATCATGGGCCATCGCCTTTCCTAGGTAGCACTATGTATTACCTTTTTTTCTTTTTAATGATAAACCTCAACTATTCTCTTAAATTTTCCTCAATTAGAGCTTAGATTAGTATCAATTAAGGGTTATAATCATAATTTTAATCTACAAAAACTCATTTTGCTGATTTAACAAATAGTTCTACCCAGTGATTTCCTGATTTCTCTTTAGTTATAAAATTTTCAGCAGAATATAAACTTTCTGGTCTTATTTTTTATTTTCTATCGTTAGCTTGAGTCCAATTTTGAATCACATATTATACGAGTTATTCTTTATGTTTTTGTATAAATATTATATTTTTATGAGCTATAAGGGTGTATAGACTGATATTTAGATTGAATTTTGACTTTGTAATTTATATAGCAATATGGTCTAATTTTACTCCTTTTAACTCATGGATTACGTTTTTGTTAGATTCATGAGATGTTGAACTCATTTGTAATTGTCATATTCTTTCTGTTTGACTATTGGGATTTCTGTCTATGCTAGGTAGCCCACGGTCTACTTTTATTAGACTAGGTATGAGTGTGGTATATCAATGTTAAAGAGCCATCTCAGGGCTGGGATTACTAATTGGATCCCCGCTGTGTTTACTCTTCTAGCCTATGGCCTATTTGGCTGGCTAGTGACTTAGTTACTTACCCTAAAACTATGTTTCCCTACCCACGTGTTCGACCTCTGAGTTTGAAACATAGAAAGGTTGGGAGAGGAGTATAACCTTTGGTGTATGTTTTATGCTCTTTAAAATAATCGAGGTTAGGAAAGAAATTATACTAGTGGTTAGAGCTTATTAACTATCCTCTAGTTTGTGCTGGTGTCTTTAGATCCGATTAAGGTATGATGAGTGTTCTGTGTTCTACATGAGGTGTCACATCTGATTAGTATGTATTTTTCTGGCATGGTGATGTTACCCTATTCTTCCTTGATAATGGGTTGTTGTATTATCATTATTTCTTAGTTGTGTTTGATATACCTCGGCAGGGTGATAGGGATTTTTAGGCTCTTGGTGTCTGAGATCTATCTTACATTCAGGTCAGGTAGTTAGTGCTTTAGTGGTGCTTATTAACATTGTGTATTTGGTTTTTTTTCATTTTTGCAGGAAGATGACCTATTCTCCTATAGTGATCTTTTCTGACTACGAGTTATTTGGTAGATCTAGTTTGTGATCGATATTATTCGTGGCTTCCATTGGTTGGTTCTTGAGAGCCATAGTAGATAACTCATGTGAGTAAATGGCTCACTCTTATTAATTGTTTTACCCTAGGTTCTGGATTAATTTGAAGAGAGTTATATTTATCCCTCAACCGTGTCGGGCTTAAATGGGGTTTTAACTTTTATCTCTTGGGTTACCTCAATTGTGTTTTCTAGTAGATAGTCTCTTTACTCGCAGTCATGTGATCATTTTGGTAGGTGGCGGTGATCCTTTAGTGGTGAGTCATGGTCTTGATATTCAAAAGTAGTTTATATATCAGGTTTTATGCTGTATTTCCTGTCTTACTCCTTTGATGCAATCTTACAGTATTGATCCTTGTGAGTGCATAATAATTTTCTTTCTTATGTGATTTCTTTTGTTTGGGACAGTCTTTTGTTTTTACTTGGTTTGTGATTCAGTTTTGTTATTGCATTCTTTGAATGAAATTCAGAAGGCTCTAAGTTATGGGAACTTAAGTTTAGAAAATTACAAGTATTTTGTGTTTATTCCTATTCTCAGTTTGTGATGATCACTGGCTTTGGGTACTTAGATTTTTGATAGCATGATGGATTAGTCTATTTCATGACTTAGATATAAGACAACAAAAGTTGAGCTTATAGTTATGATCTGAGGCTATTATTAGTATGCAAGTAGAATGATAGAGCAACTTGGGGTGATCATGCCCTTTGGGTTTCAAATGTCTTTTATGTATGATTCACAATTGATTTTAAGTTGGTGGGTATATTTTGAAGATTAAAGTTCATGTAGTTTTTCTAACTTTAGTTTTTGGGCCGAGCGTAGGGTTGACCTTTCATGCAAGGTTAGCTGCTATTTAGGGTACCCGTTATCCGTTATTGTTAATTAGTTTGTTGGAACTAGGTTCTTGAGTTCATTATGTTGTTGGTCGATCCAACTTGTCACGACCCGATTTCTCAAGTCATGATGGCACCTACTATACCCAAGTAGGAGAACCAAAC
>JBDJHY010067017.1:0-13855 GCA_039654485.1 Withania somnifera
TGGGGCAACTGCTGAAACGCTCTACGATGCAAGACATCACGTATTTATCATAAATGACCATGAGGGTCATTACACCAAGACTATGCCACAAGGGCCATGTCATAAAAACCATGCCAAAGGCCATCGTATTCATTTTTTGCAAGTGTATATCCACTGTGAAGGCCATATTTCCCTGACTTGTTTTGAGGAGGATGACATCCAAGGGCATCGCTAAGTCACATTTTATGTGAAAAGACTTACCTAAAAATATTATATTCGTTAACACATAGAAACAGTGAAGTCTGGCGTTGAAGGATATGTAAGAGATATCCATTATCACGTAGAAACAGTATATTCTAGCGTTGAAGGATACTCAAAGAGTACTATATCCATTATCATGCAGAGACGATGAAGCCTGGAATTGAAGAATATTTACTAGCATCACATTAATTCATGCCAACATTTATCATGCCAAGAGGCCATTGCATTGTCGCAGGGGTCGATGCAACAATTTTCTAGTTTACACAAGGGCCATTGTATTACTACTAGGGTCAATGCACACACATCTTCAATTGCTATGAGGGTTGTCATATACAATCATTATTAGATTATTATGAACGTTTGCAAAGGATGATTATGCCTGGTTACTATGGGAGTGTTGTAGATGGAGACAACTACAAGGTTTGTCATGGTTATTGTCAAGGAAAACATTCTTTTCTATATTAGGAATAGGAAAAAAAGCATCATTTTTTCAAGAACCTATAGCAAGAAACTACATCTCCAAAAGTGAATTTCATTACTACTAATGAAGTTTGTTTCAATCCTTTTGGGAGCATCCGTAAGGATAAAAATCTCAAATCAAAACCATAGGTGCAGGCTACTCCAAATTAGACGCAGCACAACGTGAATTTTGATTAGCAGCGAAGTGGGACATATTCCAAGGAGGAATATCAAACTCTCTGAACGCAAGTTGAGGATTGATTTCCACTACCATCGAACCACACCCCTGTCAGAAGGCATGTGGGTTATTCTTTTTTTTTAACAAGTTTTTGAATTTCTTTTTCTCCCTCCATGATCCGCTTCTCATCCCGAGCCCAAAGGTAATATTAGCACAAGATAACCTTTTTAAGCAATTGAGTTGCAAGTGGCCTGATTCTCCTGGTTTGGAGACATGTAGATTGTGTTCCATGAGAAAGACTTGGATGCATTCAAACTATTTCTAACTTTTTCATTCCTACGGATTTTTGGTTACCGTAAATTGAAACTGAGATAGCTTGTGAAACCTTATGAATCTTTCTTAAAATTAAGCATTTGAACTAACGAAATCTGGCGTAGCTCTTTAAAGTTCACATCGTAACCCTCTTTCAAGATGAATTAAGTTGGTCGGTCAAAAATTGAGTTTGTCAAATTTCATTTACCAATGGTTTCTTTCATCAACTCTAGATAAATAGAGGAGTAGTTGTTTACACTCAACTTTTACCTTCTCTTTCTTGAATGATTATTGAGCTTTAAATTTTAAATAATTTTTACAATTGATTTGCAAAATTAAAAAAATACTTTCTCAAGATTAATCACAAGGACAGTTTCTAAAATTATAATATATGTCTAATATAGATATATATATTATTGTTTTTCAAAAAAAAGAAATCAAATAATTTTTAAAAATTATGTCAAGTTTTGATTTAAGTGACTATTGATCCCAAAGTTAAAAGTTAATAGTTTTGAGAGGTGCTGTTGTCGCAAATTAAGCTCGGTATTTTTATTGTTCAGTGTAAGTGGACTCATTTTGAGACCAAATGATATTTTGACCTGGCCTAGTTCTGCATTTCCTATTTCCCCCCAAATTAACTACTCCAGCAGATTTTTCCACACTCTGATGCGTGCCCCTCACTAGAGAAGCGCCCGTTTTCCCCCTAACAGAGAACAACATCTCATCAAACAATATACGCTATTTATTTTCTCTGTTATAGTACGATGTTGATGAGTTTTTAGTTCAAAATGATAATTACTCATCCCTCTCTTGAATTTATCTTCACTCCTGCTATTTCTACACATTTATGGTATGATTTTCTACCTCATTTTAATTGGTGGAATTTCAATCCCCAATTTTCCTTTTTATTTTTTATTTTTAATTTTTTTCTCAAATCCAAAACCCTAATTCTTATTCTATATACGGATTGCTAAGGGCAGCCACAATAGGATTTTAGAGACAGAGTATCCACAGAAGAATAGGGAGGCTGCTTTAGGATTTCTGAGGGATTTGAAAGGCGGCTAGGTTTTCAGCAGCCTTAGATATCAGGTTTTTAGGGATTCTCTTAGGGTTCTTAGTTTTGTCAAATTGGGATTTTCTTAAGGATTTTAGGGGCGGTTGATGTTTTCTCTAGGGTTAGGGTCTATTTTGTTGAGAATGTGAGGTTTTTTCCCTTCATCCAGTTGTCGTGTTGAAAGTTAAGAGCTGGGTTTTGATCATTTACAAATTGGGCTGTCGAAAATTAGTGGAATAACTCTCAAGTCCCCTTCCCAGCTTGTTGCTGCGTTAAAGGTTTAAATATCATCTTTTTATCCACTTTTCAATTTGGTTCAATGACTGTTCGAATGCTGCTTTGCTATCGGTTTCTATCTAAGGATGTAAATATGTATGTTTGAAGTGATAGTATGTGATTTGAAGTCCAAACTGTTATGGTGTGGCATGTTTAGGCTGAAAGTTTACTCTTGCCTGTTTTTATACTGTTGACTCGTGAGCTTAATATGTGTTAAGAGTTATTGTTGATCTTAGGATCTGTTGGTTTCTTTTAGTGCAAAAATCTTTGCTCAAGAGAGGAATTTTGATAGATAAAATAGGTGAGAAGCACCTTAGTGTCTTTCTCACTTTTGCTGGTTTCTACATTGGTTTTTGACAACTTTTAATATATGTCAAATGTGAGGTCTTGAGAGAGGCCAATGGTAGCTAAGAACCCCTTAGTTTGGTTTCAGTTGGTTTTGAAAGCAAACACTCAACCTTATGGTTTACTTTTCTTTAATTGCCTTCTATGCAGACTTTGTTAAACTAATGGTTTGTAGTTACATGAGTTAGGAAGGATTATACCATTTATGGTTGAAACTTGTTTTTTCGTATGCTTAGAGGCTGAATAAGGTTGATCTCTCTTTGTTTATTGACATAGATTGTTGAAAATGTCTTCTTTACTATTTTGTTTTGTCTGTAGGTTTAAGGTATGTGTATTGAAATTTTCTCTATGTGATGTTTCTCTCAAAGTCAATCACAATAGGTTTTCTCTCTTAGAGTTAAAGTATAGATTAGCTTAAGTGTTTCTATGTTCAAAACCATGTTTTCTTTCATCAGCTCTGAGTTTTCTTATAATGAGCTTTACACCTTCACAAAAATTGCGGCTCAACATTTTATTTTTTCTTGAGAAGTTGTGCACTGACTCTCACTTGGTTCTTTCTAGAAAGTGTTCAAATCCTATTGGGTTTTAGCCCCTTTTCTTTTCCTATTTGTCTCCCTTTTTTGGTTTGATTATCATCCATCAGAACCTACAATGCTTGTCCATGTAAGGTGTTTTCTTCATGAAATAAATGACTGTCTAGGTTCCTCACTGTTGGTACTTATCTATTTAGAACTCATGTTTGAATGGTACACTTATGAAGTCTTAGCCTTATAGGAGTATGTTTGGATCCTATTTAAATGCTTACCTAGGTTATCAGCAATACCATAGTAAAGATTGAACCTTCAATTAGGTGAAATTTTCACATAGGGGAGTGGCCATGCTTCAAACATGGTTTTAAGATTATGATAAATCATAGAATGAAGGTTTTTGATATAATTTTTCTCTAGTTTATTTGAATTTTAGGTAAAATATATTTGATAGTTGATTCCCTTTAATCCCACTTGTCTTTCTTATTCTCCCTGAAAAGACCATTTTGAAGCATTTTGGAGTTTGTGTTGCTTGAATTTGTTGGCATAGTTGAGCTGTTCAGGAGCCTTGTCCACTTCACTTTGATGTCTGAGTTTGGAATGTCTGTTATACAGTTGGAATGTATGTGAAATGTTCAACTGGATGCGTTTTGTTCCTTTTTCACTATGTTAAATCATAATATGAAATGAACTTGCACCAAAACATGTGTGTTCAGTTTGTTCATTCCATGTTTTTGTATGGGGTCTTCCTTTAAAGTCTCACAGTTTTTTTAAAAATGAAAGCTTTTTCTCAAGTCATATCTTGCATTCCTTTGTTGAATGAGATCACAAATTATCATGAGTAGGGTAGAATAACATGACTGAGGATTTATTAGTTCAGTTTAAAGTTTGTGATGTGATCACTTTGACTCATGTTTTTAAATAATGTTAAATGAGTCTTTTGTTGAAATTTGCATGTTATTTAGATTTTAAGAGCCTATTTAGGTTTTACTTGAGTAAAGTTTGCTAGTCTCTACATAGACTGCAAGCTGCCTACCTTTGCTGTTCTAGTTTCATATGAATTAAGTGAAGAATAGACCCTCTTAAGGTCAATACTTGTGTACTCGCAGCATTCAATTTCTGATTACTTGAGTGAAAGTTAGAATTTTCTATGGATTTATGTGTTTCCTGCATAAGTTTTGAGTTCAACAGCGTGATCTTTTCTTTATTTGTTTTTTTGGTTACCCTCTGTCAGTCTCCTCTGTTCCAGAACACAAGACCTTTTCCCGAAGCTTTCTCACATGTTGTTCTATGCCAAAATTTATGATTCACTTGTTGTAACCTTGTTTCCTCCTATTATAATAGGAGCCTATTGGCAGGAATCATTTGGTTTAAGAGCTTGTTCAATTTTCTGTTCCTAAATACTAGCTTAAGTATCACTGAGAGTGTGCAGCAAGTAGGGGTAGGCAAAATATTTGCTTATCTTGGACATTTTCTCACTATGTAAAGAATTTCATTCATGTATTTAAATTTGAAATGCATTTTCTCCTGTTTCAAACTTGACCCAAGGGTAATCAGGCATTCTATTCCTCAACATGGTTGTTTTTTGCTCTATCATGTCGGCGTAAGCAGGTCCATCAGAATCTTTAGTTTAGTTTACTACTGTGGTCTATTTTTCAGTAATGGCGCAGTCCTTTTTATTTTGTTCATGTTTCCATAACTCCATGATCTAAATATCAAGAACTTTTGTTTAACTTGTTCACAGTTTTGTTCTTTTTTTGTTTTCTCTGGTTGAGCTTTATTTTTGTTCTAGTTTATTCCTGTTGATTATGCTTTTCGATTCTTAGGTATTTTCTTTCCATTTAAGTAAATGAGTCATGCATTCTCAATTTATGAGAAGAAGAGGGTTGTTTGTTTCATCCTTTTCTTTTCTTTATTTCATGTGATATCCGCTCGAGTCCGCTATGGACCCTCCTTTCCTCATCTCTCTTAGTTGAGTCAAAACCCCATTCCGGGGGCGTAAGACGGACCGAGGATAAGTTTCAAGTGGGACGAAGCCCTTTTAAATTAAACATCAGCAATAAAGGAGAAAATTGGCTGAAGGCCCTATTCTTTTTTTCATTTGTTTTCTTTGTTTGGTTTGTAACGGGCCACAAGGCCCAATTTAATTTCACTTTATGTTTTGTTGATATAATGGATTATAAGGCCCAACATTGCTAGATTTTGGAAAGGTGAAAGACAAATGGGCTTGAAACCCAATGATGTTGAAATCGAGAGATAATCGAGCACACTTAGTTTGAATTTGGGCAAGAAGCCGAACCACTCTTTCTCTCTCCCTCTCCTTTTATTTTGATTACTTGTTCTGCTTATTTGACTATTTAAACTAACACAAAAGTGCTTTCAAACTCAATCAGAAATCCCCCAAAAGACTCGCTTTTTCTTGTGTTTCCTTCACAAGTGATTTTAAAAAGCCAATCTTTGCAAAATGTTTTGACAAATTGTCTATTCTGGAAGGGCTTTGAAAGATTATTTTATCAAACTTCTATATTTCAAAGTTAGTTAAATTAGTTCTCAAAACGAATGGACAGCTGCAATTTAGCGGACATACTTGGTACGTTAACATTCTTGCACCAAACATTCTCGCAAGATGTTAATAGGAACCGCTTACTCGGATTTTTATGTTGTCTAAGTCCATTCATACTTTGGGACTAAGAAAACTGAAAGGTTTTCTTGATCTTTTTTCAAATAAAATTAACTGGAGAATCTTGCTTGTTTTATTTTTCTTGAAATTAAAATCTTGATCAAGTTTTCAAAATGGTTTTCAAGTATCAGCCCTTTTTATTGAAAACAGTAATTTCTTAAGAAAAAACAAAACCAACTCAATCTATGTACACTCTTAGGTCTAGGTGTTAATGGAATTATTATAGCATGTTGGGTTAGTAATAAGGGGGAGGCTCTTTGGTCTCCTATGATTGACGGACCAATAGGTTCAAAATGGGTCAATATTATCAAAAAAGTGTTACACCAGAAGAAGTAACTCTATTATAAAATAAAACAAACGCAATTATATTACCGGAAGAACAGCAGGAGAAACCGTATTGCATTTGCGAGAATAGAGTAAAATGAGTTAGATAACAATTTGTATCATCACATAATAATTAGAATCAAGTGATAGTAGGAAAGTCTAGTGTCTTGTAGCCTCTCGAAGAAAATTACAGATGTCTCCATATCATTCTTCAAGACTCCATTAAACTTGTCCTTGTATGACGAACAAGTAACTATAAGATGATCTGTTGTAGCCTAAAGTCATAACGCTCACCCTTGGCTCAGAAATTTGCTGACCAGCTAGAAATGAGGTCGAGCTTGAGCCTCTAAACACCCTCCCTACTCAACAAAAGAAGAGCATAGGTAGTATCAATATAAATCACTATATAATGATAGATATCATCGACCACTTAAATTAGTGACAAAATAACTTAACAAAACAGCATGTAATCAAAAAACAACACATGACATGTGATACGAAATTCTCAGTCTCAATAAAATCATGTCATTGGTCTCAAAAAATAACATCAAGTACACTTATCACTTCAATCTCAAAAGTCAAACAAATAAAACGCAAGTGACTTCAATGTTTCATTTGTGCCTTTTCATTACTATCCTTGTCATTTAATCATGACTTGTAGGGAATGAACTATGGTCTATTTACTATGTCGGAACGACTTTCGATCTACAAATATAATAAATAATTTATGTTGGTGGAAGCCCGATTTCAAATATATAATAATTCATTTTTATCGATGTCACACTTGATTTAAAATAATTTTATTCATATATATTATATCACTGCAGTATGGAACCAAAATGATATCATTTTTCATCTTTCAATTAATTTTCTTTCAAGCTTACTCACAAGTTTCTTATTTTTTCAAGACCACTTTTCATTATTTCTTACATTATCAATTCTATCAACATTAACACACTGTGCATAACCACGAACATATCCAAAGATCAATAACAAGTCATCAAGTCAAGGCATACTAGTTACTAATAAGAGTTTAGACAACTATTAAATCATAACCTACCTTAAATAGATGATCATTGATTCACAATCTAGGTACAATTATCTTTCCTTTATGTAATGTTTCCTCCTAATAATGCAACAAATAATTATGCAACAAAATATACCTTGAGAAAATTAACTCCACTAATACTAACCTTTTTCATGACCCTACTCTCAATCTAAGGAATTTTCCACCACAATCTTGCCCGGAACCATTATTAGCCACGTTCATCGGGCATAATTCTATGTTACAACTCATAAATTCTACACTCTTGAGTTAATTTTAGGTGATTTGTCATCCACCCATATACCTTTAATTAATTTTTCACACTAGGGTTCTCAATCTATATCTTCTATACTAGAAATAATATTATGATTCTAAGGGAATCACGAATCTAGATGTTTAGGGGGATTAAATAACTTCCCTTAGTGAAGAAGTTCTTCCCAAACATTGCAAAATTCCTTTCTAATGCACTAGGTTTCCACATTTTTGTTTTGTAATTTAAAACTCGAGAAAGACCACATAAATATAAAAAATTCGAGCTTCGAAGTTTAATTTTTGCTGATATTTGTTGGTTCAGCTGATCTTCTTCGCGAGCGCGTTATATTTTCACAATAATGCATGGTCCCCTTTGTTTGTTCTTCGTGATCATGGCGCATGTGGCATGCGACAACGATGAGTTCTATCCCCAGCCTGCTTTATCTTCATGATCGCATAGAGTTAGTCCCACCAGGTATAAATACCTAAAAATTTTGATTTTCAGCCATTGTTCATCAATTTTTCCTTCTCCAAACACTCTAAAACCTCCATTAAAATTCTTGGGTCTTTGCTTGTGATATTGGGTGATGTAGGAAACTATATTTCTTCAATTATCGGTAAGTTTTCACTTTAATTTCTTCAAATTTCATCCATAATTTCTCAAATTTTCAAAATTGGTTCTTCACTCTAATCCATTGTTTCAAACTTATTTCTTTCTCATCTTAGGTTCAAATTTTGGGTATGGGTTTCCTATGATTTGGAAAGTGTTTTGGTATCTTTTATTTTTGGAGTTTTGGATTTGCAAGTTGGTAGGCCCATTTTGACTCATATTTTGACCCAGTATATTTTCATAGATTTATGGGTATCGTTTGACTCATATTTACATTTACATTATTATTTTCTAGTTTCATGATCGTTCGAGCCAGTTTATGCATTTTGGAGTATTTGGAGCTTCCGGGCATCTTTTACTCAGTATTTGCGAGCTTGTCTTTGGAGGGCAGGTAGGCTATATCTTACTAGCTTACTGATCTTAGATTAGGTTTATATGAAAAATAATTATTGTATTTAGTCATTCTTGGGTTGAAATTTTCTAGGTTGGTACCCATGACTTTGTTCTTTTTTTTAGTCCGCTTCTAGGTTATGTAATTATATTGCATCTGTGACTAAAGTTACCATGTAACCCTCAGTGGTCTTGATAGACTCTGGAACATAGATGGTGAGATTATTGAGAATGTCCATGAGTTTAAGGCATCGACTTGGCTGGTTGTGCTTGCTGTAGTATCGGCATGTGCAGGACTGTTAGGACTTGTTTGACCTATTGTTTGTGGTTGAAAATTTCATATCATAAAAACTGATTTTCTATGGATTGGTTTCTATTGTTTTATGGACAAGAGCTTGACATCACTGATTTTGGTAACTTACATGTCCTTGTGGGCCCATTTTCAGTACTATGAATTATCAGTTTTTTATGATAAATGAGATAATGAAAATGTAATCACTGTTTTGAGATATTACTAGACTCAGTGAAGTATGAGCGCTAGACATAGATAATTTATACTGACTTTAGTCTCTATGAAGCCCTAGAAATGACATTAAAATTATAATGATTTAGACTCGGTGATACTCGAGCAATGATATTGAGATTACAATAATTTAGAACCGGTGAGGCTCAGGAACTCATTCATACATTAACATTACAAGAGTACAGTTCAAATTCAGATGTGTATTGAGATAGTATGCGATGATGTCCACCATGGGCCCTGACGACCTGGCACCAACATATATGTGATCGGGGAGGGCTAAGCTTCTTATTTAGAGAGGGGCGTCGAAATCCTTTCTATTGGTTCTTACATGGCAGCTGGTATAGATGATGAAAGGCATTATGATATAAAATTAGGTATATGTGGAACTCCTTCGATGGTTTCTTTCTGCTAGATCAAAGAGTACTGAATGAGAAGAATACATATTTACTTTTAGCATGCGTCATATAATAATGTAGACCATTCCTTTGAGTGTTGTTTTCTATTTGTACCTTTCGGTGGTATAGGACACGGGAGGTTTTGTATTCACTTATTTATATCTCTCATTGGTATAGGACGTCATGGGGATTCTCTTTCACTTATTACCATTTTGATTTACTTTAACGGGTTGGGCTTATATATGGTGGGTTCCTTTATGCCTCCTTATTTGTGATACATGTTGTAGTTAGCCTTTTTTTCCTGCTTTTGTTAGTTGAGGTTACCAGTATACTGCCATTTCTGTTACTTATTTTTTATTATCTAAGCATGGATTCAAGTACGTTCTTTCCTTGTTTGCCTGAATCCTCCTTATTGATAGCTAGTTACCTAGGATATTTATCTATTTTATCTTGTTAGCTAGTTTCTCTAATTACTCTATTGGTTTGACTTTCATAACTTATATTTTTTATCTACCTATTTACTACTTTTATTTCACATATATGCCTGACTGGCCTAAGATGCATATGGGGTGCCTATTGTTTTGGTGTTGATGCTACTCTTCTATATTTTTTTGGGTACAGACCCGAGTAAGAGTGGTCCACGTCGATTCCTGAGTTCGGGTGGTGTTCTGTTGCTAAGGTTGATGATGGCTCCTGACGTCCATAGCTTTTCCTTTGCCTTTCTTTTATCTCCTTCTATTATATGTTCCAAGACAAACAATGTATATACTAATTTCAGACATTGTACTCTTACTTAGTGGCTCATTCTACTGGATATCAGGTTTTGGGGTTTGTTATTAACTTGATTTAGACTTATGTTTATCCTTGTTCCCTTTTTTGTCTTATTTTTTATTTTTAGTTCATTAATCTTGCTTTGTGTGTTTGTTGGGTGGTTCTCTTATGGTGGGATATAGGTGCCCTCATTACTTGAGAAATTGGGTTGTGAAATATCGATCTCAGAGCCCGAGGTCCACTGATATCCTCGATACATGAGCCACTGTCTAATAGAGTCTTGCTGATCGGGTATGATGGCGTCTATTCCTTTCTTCGGGAAACTACAATGACATCTTTAGGAATTCACTCTCTTTCACTTCTAAGTCAAGCATGTATCATAGTTGGTCTCTTGAAATCTCATTTTTTATTGTTCATTCTTCCGCAGATAGAACGTACACGATCTTTGCTAGCAGCAGGAGATGATGCACCTGTTGCAGCACCAGTTAGAGCGCTAACTAAGAGTCCAGCCCGTAAGGGCCGAGGTCGAGAGTGTACTAGAATTGTGACTCTAGATAAATCTTCTTCGCCAGTCCGAGATGCAGACATTAAGACTGGTCCCTTATTGGTTCAGCAACCACTGGAGGTGAATGGATTAGTTTTGGTTTCTCCAATGCCTTATCAGTTCCAGCCTTGATTTCAGTTTTCTTTTCTCTTACGCTTTCATCAATTCCATCCTTGACTCTGGAGATGAGCGGTTTCTTATTATAATTGTTGGGTATGTCTGGGCAGCTGCAGGTGGGGTGCAGAATTCAGCCCCAGATTATTTCAGACCAGTTATACCACCCGCACCGAGTACTCATGGTTTAAGGGTACCTCCGGCACCGTATCCTTATGTTTTGGGTGTTCTGCCATCGATCTCAGCATTTCAAATTCAAGTACCTACAATATCGGTCTATCCATCTTCAGCACCAGCAATGCGTTCTCCATCTGTGGTTTCGCCTACCCCCTTAAATCCACCTATGTCTGACTATGATCAGAAGGCATTGGGCATATTTTTTAGGTTGGGTCCTATGAATTTACTGATACTCCAGGAGAGGATCCAAGGGATTTTATTACTAAATGTCAGGAGGGGTTACATAACCTCAGCTTTCTTGAGTCTCACAGTGTTGATTTCACGGTATATCATATGGACGGCCTCGCCAAGGAGTGGTGGAGGTCTTATTGTTCTACCATGTACCAAACATACATACATAATATATCAAAAAAAACCTCATGAAAAGACTTCAAAATGGTGTACACATCCTCAAAAGTTAATGAATTCTACTATGAAATTTTATTTTATTCTATTATATATTCTTATTCTTTTTGAGCAGTCAACTTTAGACATTAATTTCTCCCTCATGTTATAACAAAACTTTATAGATTATATATTGTTGGAAAGGTTTTGATAAGATCTTTCCAGTTATATATGACTAGAACATATCAGAAGCCTGAAGAGCAAAACAAATGAGCTTAAAATCTGGCATTTATGCTGATTCCAAATTTCTTAATTTCAGACAACCAACTTTCAACACCTATCTCTCCTTCATCCGATATCAAAAATGTATAAATAATATATCCTTGAAAAGCTATTGAAAATATCTTTTTTGGCAATGTATAGCTTATTTATTTTGACAACCTATACTAGGATATGTTTTAGCCGAAAGTCAGTATGTTTAGTGAAAAAAATTGATTTTTTTCGGAATACCATAAAAACAAGAAATCCACCTTTTATTTATTCTTCTTTAAACATGCAATGGTCAAATATAAACACATATATTCTTTGATCTGATACCAATGAAGTATATTGAACTCCGAGATGTATGCGGAATAATACATACCTTGCTCTTCTGGGACGATATGTGTCGCTATCACCAAATGCCTTAGCGGTTTCTTACAAAATCACTAGTGGAGTCTTACAAATTATCCACAACAATTACACTTTCATCTAAAGTAATATTTCAACTCTAAATGTGATAGATGAAATGATCTCAAGTTTATCTCCCTTTTATAGCAGAATCATGTGACATTTAACTCTTACTTCATAAAAAGTTTCACACTTTTAACTCCCACTTTATGTTAGGTTGCATAAGTCTTTACTTAATTAGGGAATTAATGATGAGTTACATGAAGTTCATTCTTGAACTTGTAACTTATGTATCATCCATTATGGGTGTATTCAAGTTAGTTCTAACATAGTGTGACAATTCTAATTGTCGGAGTATTTAAAACAACTTGGGTGAAATAAGGTTTTACGAAAAAATTTTAATTTACGTGATACTTTTTTTAAATAATAACTAATTCTAAAAAGAATGATATTTTTATATTTATTAATAATTCAATCTAAAGCTTGTCATTTTTAGAACGTGTTTTATCATATTAACAGAATAGGGTTCGTCTTACTTTTTGGAAAAGTCAATCACATGATTCCACTTTAGCTAACGATGAAAGAGAAACTTTTTGTTTTGTGTGCGCAAATGATGTAATATCTACTCTTGGTTAGATTTTTTTTTATTTATAGTTACATAAATAGTAATAATTTATTTTAACATCTAAAAGATTTTCTTACCTTTCCTATTTAATCAAATATTATTATATAAATAGAGCTAGAAACTACTCCATTATGAATTTTGTGTGAAAAACAGCAGGCTAATGCAAGGTGGTCCATGTATTCACAAAATTTAATGATTATGATGTATTGAACGAGAGGACCTAATTGAGGCCAAGCTTATATCCTTTCAAATGAAACTGATTATGATGGATTGAATGAGGGGATTTAAATGAGTATTCATTGCACATTATTTTTGTTTTTAAAGGTTTTAATAAAATTTATTCTGCTACTTCTTTGCTCCTGTTTCTATGTGGATTTGACAAAATCTTTGGACATGTGACTCTGTGGTAAGATAGTGCCCCATCCAAAATGGTTCCGTTCTAAAGGCAAAATAGGAGGCAGATTGGACACTTGGGGCCCAAAAGATGAGACAATCCAACACAGTCAACAATTATCTTATATAAAATAATTTGTATTTAAACGGAATATATTTATAGTTTAAAACCTTATTAGTGAATCTTTTTTAGATATTTAAATTATGATTTACTTTAATTGAGCTACTAAACACGTATGAATGCAATTATTAATAAGAACAATATTCTCTCTCTCTATCTATATATATATATATAAGAATTATCGGTTTGGTACAGTTATTTCTTTAATTTTATTTAACAAAATCAAAATCAAATCAAACATTATCGATTTTTAGAATCAAACCACACAAAAATCATTTATTTCCATTAGTTCGATTAGACTTTTTGGTTTGGTTCAATTCTTACCCAAACCGTGAACATGCATAGGTACTATGATTTAAAAAACTACTCCTCGTCCAAGAGGCTTAGCTCAATGGTCACCGGGTCCACTTCTTGTAGTGTGCCTCACACCCGGCGTGGGATCGATTC
>JBDJHY010067127.1:0-13855 GCA_039654485.1 Withania somnifera
TATTCCCTTGTATTGTTTGTGCTCACTGGGATTGGAGCGGGATCATGGTGGGTTTTGTTGTGGAATATCCGTCTTCATTCCACTCCATCAATACAGCTGACGCAAGTCACGATACATCATAGTTGCACCAAGATAAATCAAAATACCTAGAGTTGTGAGCCTTTTGTAAAATAAACAGAACCAACTCACCAACCTGCAGCACACACATGTGACTATCAATACTGAAGAACCCCATCTGAACCAATAGATGCCCTGCCGGCCTCTCTAGCTAACACTGGTCACAAAGGGAAACCAAGCGTTAATCCCCAATCTGACACTATTGAATCTGATATGACAAAGAAGATCTGGCCTCAACACAAGACAAACCTCTTATGGAGTCAGAAAAATCTAAGCTAATCAACTGACCAGCCTCTCTAAAACTGCTAAGGCTATCAAGCTACCCATATTGACTGCTTTCGGTTCAAGGCATCTGCCACTACATTCGCCTTGCTCGGATGGTAGAGAATAGCAATATCATAATCCTTCAGTAACTCAATCATCCTCCGCTGTCGAGAATTTTTCTCCCTCTGGGTCATAATGTACTGAAGACTACGATGGTCAGTATAGATCTCACACTGGACCCCATACTAGTAATGCCTCCAAATCTTGAGTGCAAACACTACAGCTGCCAACTCCAAGTCATAAGTGGTAGTTACGCTCGTGAACCTTCAACTATATCAGCTAATTAGCTATAACTCGACCCTGCTACATCAGAACACAATCCAAAATAACACCAGAAGCATCACAATACACGGAGAATCCCTGACCCTGAACTGACAAGGTCAAAACTGGCACTGAAGTCAACAACTGCTTGAGCCTCGAGAAAATCATCTCACAATCTTCAGACAACTGAAAGTCCACCTCCTTCTTAGTCAACTTAGTCAAAGGTGCTGAAATCGATGAAAACCCTCGACAAAATGCCGTTTGTAACTTGCTAACCCAAAAAAACTCTGAACCTCAGTAGGAAATATTGGCCTAAGCTAATTATGCACTACTTGAATCTATACTGGATCAAATTTAACCCCATCCCTAAACACTACATGCCCTAAGAATGAAATAGTCTCCAACTAAAATTTGCACTTTGAGAACTTGGCATAAAGTCGATGCTCTCTCAGTTTCTGAAGTATCACTCTTAAGTGCTGCTCATGATCATATTTACTCCATCAATACACCAATATATCATCGATGAATACAATCATAAACAAGTCCAAGTAGCGCTTAAGCATCAAATGCATCAAGTCCATAAAAGTTTCTGAGGCATTAGTCAAATTAAATGACATAACCAGAAACTCATAATGGACATAACGATTCCTAAGTGCCATCTTTGGAATGTCCTTTGTTCAAATACTTAACTGATGGTAACCTGACCTTAAGTTTATATTAGAGAGAACTTCTGCACCTAAAGCTGATCAAACAAGTCATCAATCCTCGGCATAGGATATCTATTCTTAACTGTAACTTAGTTCAGCTGACAATAATCAATACATATCTATGTAGTACCATCCTTCTTTTTTACAAACAAGACTGTTGCACCCCACCATGACACACTAGAACAAACAAAGCCCTTATCTAACAAATCTTGAAGTTGAACCTTTAGGTTTCTCAACTCTGCAGTAGCCAAATGGTATGGAGTAATAGAAATAGTCCTAGTGCTTGACTCTAAGTCAATAAAAAAATTAATATCCTGCTCGGGTGGTAGGCTTGGTAAGTCAGTCGAAAATACATCAAGAAACTTAAAAATCAAAGGAACAGACTCGAGAGTAGGAGTGTTGTCCCGAACTTCACGAATGTATGCTAAGTAAGACAAATGTTCTCTTCCTACTAGCCTCCTAGTCTAAAGACAGGAGATGATCCTGTTGGTGTGTAGCTACTAGAACCCTACGATACAACCACAGATGCTCCAGCAACAGCTAAGGTAACGATCTTGGCAAACAATCTAAAATTGCACGATGAGGATACAACTAATCCATGCCTATTATAAGATCAAAATCCAACATATTAATAACATCAAGATGAAAAGTACCCCGATGGGAGAATGCTCTAGCAAAGTGACCTACAATATCGAACTCAAAACATGGCCCCGATGGCTTACTCTATCGAAAACCATGACAAAAACTCATCTGACCAGCATGATGAGAGAATCCATAACCACGAGATGACTGTGCTGGAGATGGTGGTCAAAAACTTTGCTAAGTCGATGCTTAAACCTGAAGTGAATCCTACATTGGCCCACTAGACCGGCCCTGAACATACTGTGGCTGACCACGACCCCTACAACGGGACCCACTATAACTACCCGAATGCCTTTGCCTCTTCTTGCTGTGGTGATGCGAATTGTGATAAAGTGTCTTCATGGAATTAGCATGATCTACCACTAAAACGGTCGACCATTAGATACGAACAATTCCATAGACTCAAGAATCCTATTTGCAACCCATTAGAAAACTTGCGAACCCTCTCCACCTCTATAGGCATAAGCTCCACCCTATTAAAGGAAAACTAGTGGAATCGAGCCTTATATTCAGGCATTGACATCAAACCTTGTTCAACCTTATTAAATTCTTTCCTTAGTCTCTCTTTCTCATTCCTCAAGAAAAACTTTCTCATAAACACCTCATGGAACTCTACCCAAGCCGGCTAAAGTGTACAGGCTAGTCTGCAAACAACAAAGGACCTCCACCACTGCTTGGCTGCACCACACATCTGATAAGTGGTGAAAGCTACGCCGTGGATCTTCAAAATACTCATGTTCCCCAATCTCTCTTCAGACTCCTTAATAAATTTGTGGGCATCTTCCCCAAGAACTGCAGTAAACGGAGGGGGATCCAACCTCAGATATTTGGTTAGGGTTTCTACTCCAATTCTGTTATAGCTGTCTGCTGTTCAACTGCAGGAGCAACAAGTGGTACCAGCAGAACCTGGGGACGTGCTGGAATAACAGCTATTGGAATAAGCTATACTGGAGGAATTGGATGTACTGAAGGAACTACAACCATAGGTTGTAACATTGGAGCGGCTTTCTGTGCTCCATCAGTAGAAGGACGACCATACACACTGAGTAAATTCTAGAGAATCAGGCGAATATCTGAAGTAGCTGAAGGTATAGGTTCTGGAGCAAGTGCTGCAGGCACTAGCGGAGACTCTGGAGTAGAAATTAGAACAATCACCTTCTCCAGTGTTGTAGCAAGAATTGGAGCTATTTGCCAAGTCGCTGAAGATCGTGTACACGACATATGCAAGAGAATGAGGAAAATAAATAAGAATTTTCAAGAACCCACCTAGGATATACGCATGACATAGGATTCAAAAAGAGAGTCAAAATTCCTACATGCCACAATAGCCTCCCGAAGATAAGCCACATACTTCTCCACACCGATCCACAGGACTCTACTAGACATTGGCTATGTACACTAAAACCACAGGAACCTAGGGCTCTAATACCAAATTTTCACAACTCAATTTCTTGGATTATAATAGAACCTACTATCACACAAATAAGAGAACCAACTCTGTGGCCTAAAGCCAAAGCCGAAATGGAGGGCTGGCATCACAATAGAAGAACACACAAGTACAATAACAAGGTATAAAGAAGAGGGGATATGACAAAAATAAAGGAATAAAACAATAAAGTCAATAAGATTCCAAAACTCGGTATCAGTGTAAATAAACAAAGCCTCTAAGTACAACGTATAAGCAAAAATCTACTATAAGTTTGCCTCTAAAAGTAGAAAAATACAAGTCTTATCCGAAAAGAGAGTAGGGACAGCTGGACGCTAAGCTCACCCTCTATCTCTAAAAAAAAATAGCAAGTAAGCACGAACAACAATTCATAAATCAACATCGGGCGTTAGAAGCATTAGTACTCAGACCCGCACATGGGAATAAGTGTAGTATGAGTTCAAGTCACCGAAGCAACCCGTACCCAATAGGCTTTGAGGGCCCACTAGGCACATAACAATCATAACAACAGTAAATAACGGAATATAATAAAGTAAGGTCACGGATGCAAATGATATAACATGAAAGTTAGCTACTCAGATAGGAAGCAAAGAAACTGATAGACATGTCTTTGCTAGAAAAAAACATCAGAAAAGAATCTCAGGTAAATAAAGAGAACGTACCCGAGATCCTTGCAATGATATATATAAATCAAAGTAAGTAATAAAAGAGATGGATAAGTAGACATAGAGAGAACATGGATAGTATACCGGTAGCCTCAAAGTAAGAATGGAATGAATAGTCAAAATGTCTCCCACAAATACCCCACATAGGAAGGCAGTCTAACATATATACAGTAATGAAAATTATGCATTAAATAAAGAAACTAAATTAACACTGCCAAATCCCCCATAAGAATGGTAATGTACAAAAAAGACATGCTCACCCATAAGCCTCCGATACAACTAGGGGCACACTGAAGCAAACAAATGTAGAAAAGTAAATACACACATGAAGTAACAAGTCATGTGTATAATCCTCCTCCGATACCCCTAGGTCCAGTAGGTAAGATCCATCGAAGGCTAATCCTAATTCCCTTATATCTCTGTTCCATCTTATACCCTTTCTCCGATCGCCATAGCCCATAGGCAAGGTCCGTGGAGGTAAAACCACAGTGCATAATCTCTAACGCCATCATAATCTCACATCCCAAACCATAAAATCTCATAGTCTCATAACTAGTATCCAATGCCTCATAAGAACAGTCTCATCAAACCGTAATCTCGGCAACATCAGGGCATAAACTCCTCAATATAGTAGTATCACCAATGTACTCGAGGAACAGTGTCCAAACCAATAGGTGTAATAAATATAAAAAAGATGTACTCACTGCCGTGCAACGATAAACTCAATTGCCAGTGACTGTTCTCACTGCCTAACAAAGTTGGACTCAAGTCCCAGCATAAGTAGTCATATGATAGTACCCGATGCCAGGTTATGAAGCCTGGAATAAAATAAGTGAAAAGAGTAAAATTAGGTGCTTGGAATAATGCTGAGTCTAAAACAAGTAAAAGGTCCATTAACTTACATTATTATCAAAAAGTTCCATATTGTCATTTCCCATGCCATTGTCCATTACTATCATTATTACCAATATAACCAGTGTCTAGCCTCCACGGCTCAATAATCAAATGGTGATACATGCCCAACCCCAATGCACTCTCAATAGGAGCCTACGACCCACACTCTCATAGAGTGAATGCAACACCATATAATAAGCATCCAACCTATGCATTGCACATGCGACACTAAGATAAAACTAGAAGCAAAATACAACATCCCAAACCCTAGTGAAAAACCTAAACCAACCCATGTATCAACGTTCTACTACTTCTAGAGTCAACCTAAAGTCATCACAAGGCTAATTTTAAGTCACAGACGTCGTATCACACTGAACACCAATATGGGGAACAAATGGGGGATGGAATGAATAAGTGGTCCAAGTACACAGTAACAACCTAGAAAACCATCCCACAGATGCTATTTAGTACAATTATCAAAGCTATATACCTAGAGATAGCCCCATGAAGCCTACCTGTCATCCGATGAACAAAGTGCTGTAAATCTCAAATATCAACCAGAATGATAGAAAACGATCTCCAATGGCTCTAAAACTCATATAATAAGAATCCAAGGATCGATAAGAGTTTGATGATATAATTTATTTTGGTTCTAGACTAGGCCTAAGATTGGGCCTAAATTGGCCTGTGGTCCCCGCTTACTAGAATCGAAAATAAACTTCGCCATGGGGTTCCAAGCATTATTAGGAACCCATGCTCCAAAAATAAGCACACTTCAAGTGCTGGAAGGGCCTCAAAACATCCCCAGAAATATCCGATCCAAAGAGTAAAATGTACATGTTTCAAGGAATTAAATAAAGGAAATCGATTTGAATTGAAGATGTATCTATTACAATGGAGTGAAAAAAACTCAGGGATCAAGAATCATCTAATAATTATCAAAATAAATCAACAAAGTTGCAACTTCTCAATTGGAGCTATTAATGGAGGAAAACCCATGGAAATACTGAAAAAGAAAACTCACTGGGCAAGGGAGGAAGAAGGGAAGCTTTGGGAACTTTTCCTCCAACTGTTGATGAGTTTCCCACACAATTTGACACTAGAATAAGAGAAAAGACAAAGTATGTGAGGCGAGATAAACTACAAGACTGAGGGTTTATTTATTTATGCAGGCCGTAGGGTTACAGGGGTGAACCTCGCCGCGGTGAAAATGAGGTGCTGAGGCGAACATCGCTAGTGTAGAATCTGGCACGCAGGTGCCGAAATTGCAGAAGCAAACAATTCCCTCACTGGGGCTATTTGTGCCTTCAAATTTCCAACAACTAAAAAAGATGAACTCTGAGGGTCTAGGACAAGCACTCCGTGTACAATTTCAAAAAACTAATTATGCGAACAACATGCCTGACCCTACAAAATCGACGAATTAACCAACCGAGGTTGTTTGAGAAAAATGACCCCTAAAACTAAGAAATATCAAATTTTCATTAATCTACCAAGGTACTCAAAATTCACTAGATACTCTGAGAAATAAACCAATACTCTTACTAGCCTAAAATTACCATTCTAGAACTGGTGGAAGTTTCCGAATTCCATTCGAACATTTCGAACATCTAAGTACCACCCAAGCTCCAAAATTATGCCTTAAATAAAAATAAAACCACAATTTAGCGTAAACTCAAAACGAAAACCCCAAAATATGAATTTAAGGTTTATCTAGACTTTATTCGGTGTTCCAGAGCTAACAGAACTGTCAAAATTTGATTTTGAGCTCGTCTTGAAGAAATGTTGACTAAAGTCAACGAGTACTTAGTTTTAGGCTCTAAAATAGGAAAAGTGAGATAAATCTCAACCGAGCCGCTAAGGAAACCAGAACATCGGTCCCAACAAGCCATAAATGACCTAGGTAGCTACTGAAAGCTCTAGAATATAGAACATCATGTAATTCTTGTAAATGACAATGAGGGTCATTACAGGATATTCCTAAGATCACTTTTAGGACCTGTTATGGTGTGAAAACCCAAAACCCCTAACCTTGATGGAACTTTCCTAAACCCACCTAGACAATTAAGCTTGTACAATTCTATAAGGGTAAATGCAAAAATTAAATAAACCAACACGAAATAAAGAAGATACAAGGTCAAAACCATCTATAAACTCCACCTAGAAATTATTATCCCAATGTAAAAGCCTTTGATAAAATAAGTACATACGCAATGTAAATACATAGTCTCAATGACTCAGATCCTCAAAATGGATCAAACACATAGAATAAAAAGAGTTCGGGCCTGATGTATGAAAAATAGCTACCTCGATTCTCAGATCTCAAAGCCTCGGACTTGATTGTAAGGAAACTGATCACACCGCTCCAGACTTTGAACCTACTCAAATGTAGAAATCAAGGGAGTGAGTACCAAATAAATGAAGGGTACTCGTCAAGTATCCAGACTCATAACTAAAGAAAAATAATAAAGAACACCTAAATATAACGATCATCCCAACCATAATCCTCTGAACTACTAGCTATAAATAAAATCATAGCCAACAATTTATAATGGAAGTCAATGATGAGATATACAACATAAAAATAATCAAGATGATATGTACCAAATTTGAACTCACAAATATCAACCAAGTAAGGTTCTACGTAAACCAAATATCAAGTACATACTAAAAAGTGTTAATTAATCATACCGAACAACCCAATATTGGATCAACTTTCTAGTGAAGTATCTTGTCTCATATCCAAAGTATAAATCAATACTTATCCCACTCGGAGGAAGCCTCCCTCTAGACTCCATTTCACAATTCATAGGTATAATCCACTTACTGTGCCTAGGCCTCATAGTGGAGTCCATAAAACCTCAATTAGTCTTTATTCGACAAGTTGGTCGCAGTAGGAAGGGTACATCCAATGCAACAAAAAGACGAACTTGTGCAATGGACACTAATAAAAATATGCCAAGATAGTATGCAATAAAATCGTCTCAAATGTCTCATAACATCGATATTATCTAGATACATCAATTACTTTAAATTCACAATATTCATGTTTTTTTATCATTATTTATCATCATTTTTGATAGATATTTCTCATCAATTTCAAGAGCACATAACTAATCTAGTCATCTCAGGCTCATAGTATCATCTAAACAACAAGGTAAATGGAAGCCATCAGCCACATACATATGAGTAAAAGAGGTACTCCATGACAGACATGCTCACAAAAGATGAATCAATATGTATCCACTCATATATGTGCAATTGCAATGAGATAAAATTCAAGTGTGTGTCATACCTTAGCAATACCGAGAATTGTACTTCAACCAATTTCTTTGGTTTCAATATCAATATCATGGTAATACCGAGATTAACAAATTACCCAATTACCTTTTATATCATATCACTGTCATAGTAATACCAATAATAACACATTGGCACCGACAAATTACCTTTCATATCATATCAATGCCATGGTAATATCGAGAATAACACATCAACCAATTATCTTTTCGTCACATTCCTCTATGTCTTTATTTTTACTGTATATCTCAGGTCCATACCAGAATAACACTCAACTAATGGTCTTCTCAATTAATATGCAAGTGCATGCAAATAATAACAATCCAAATGCATGTCAAAATAAGATGAAGGAAATAGATGCATATAAAGTCCACTCAAGGGATTCACAACAAAGAGAATGGAATATGTCTCAATCTAAGTCATAAATGGCATATAATGCATCACGTCACATCAAAACAAGTAACTCAACAAGGCCCCCACATGGACATAGAAATTAAATATGATATCACAACACACATGTAAGCCTCTCATGGGCATTCCCAACAGTTAACATTATGTTCAAATAACCACAAATAATACTCCACATGTGTTCTACAAAGCTCTGTAAATAGGTCAAGCCTCCACTTACCTTAAGAGAATAAAAAAGAAATCAAACGTGTGCCTTGCTTTCACATTATATCACGTTACCAAATCCATAAAAACTAGATAATTATAATTTATCCATGCAGAATTATGACATGAAATACCCATAATAAATGCATTAACTTGGGTTACAAAACTAATGGCAAAAATATTTCAAAATTTGGGAAGTATTTATAGAAATTCAAGTCACCCATGTAATGAGGATTCTAATTATCAAGTAAAAATCACAATATGGGCTCACAAAGATGGGTTAAATACCATTTTATTTCATTAAAAGCTTGGGTTTGGAAACCCCAATATGTTTCATGTATAAAATAATAAACAAGTATGAAACCATGAAGCTTCATGCACAAAATAAGAAACAAGTATGAACCCATGAGAATAATTCCATGAAAATCATGTATTTTTAGTAAAAAAACTTACCAGGGGTCTTGAATTTCTTGAAATCTTGATGAATGATTCTTACCAATTGATAAAATACTTCTAATTATGTTTAAAAAGGAATTTTTTAGGTGTAAAATTAGATAAAATTCGTGCAAATGCATACATAAGCAAGGGTGAACGGGAAAACCCAAAATGCCCTTAATGAAAAATTGCCGAAAACCCTAAAAAATGGCTAAGTATGGAGGGAAGGACTCAGGAAAGGTCCTTAACTATCCACCATGATAGATAACACCCTCCTTATACTCGAGGGTGAATGGAAAGACACCTAGAATGGGTCACCCTGACTCCGTGATCCGCCCAGGCCCCTTTTGTTCTGGTTTTGACTTTATCTCAATTTTAATACTCTAGACACACCTGGAACCATATGAACACAAACCGTAAATCAATTTTGAGTGTAAAAATATTACAAACACATTTGAATAATCAAAATAGAAATGTTAGGTCTTGGTGACCCGATACATCCTATTGTCAGTAAAACATAAACTTTAAAAGCTAGAGTATCAAAACTTAATCGGAACTCATTGAACACTATAAAAAACTTCCCCTCTACCAAATTTGACGTCTGATATTCAACTAAATGAATGAAAACTAAATTAAAGTGCTAAATCATCAAATGTTTATCAAGATCAAACTTTGACTTCAAAACTTAGTGCTATCCCGTATAATGAGATATAGTCAACATGAAAGGTCTAGGATTAATAAAGATGGACTTCAAGATCTATTTTTGAATTCCAGAGATAAAAATTCCATTCTGAGGCTCAAAACTAAATGTAAGGCTCAAAAACTCATTCATCTCTATATAAAAGCCTCCAATCACTAAGGAACCCCCAAGATTTTCAATGTTTTAGCTCCAATTACCAAACAAACCCCATATACTAAGAAAATAAGATGCTGGGAAACTTGAGAAAGGGTAATAATGGAAATTTACAGAAAATTCCCAAAATGACCATCAGGTCATTACGTATGGTCATTATGAGGTTTTGATTATGTCATTTCGGTGGAAAAATTCCCCAACATTGTTAATGGAGTTGATGAATTGGTATTTTGGCCTTATATTCACTGTATTTTGATAGTCTTCATTGATGAAATTTTTATGTATTTAAGGAGTGAGCCGAATTATGTGCAATATTTGAGGATTATGCTTAAGAGGATGAGAGAGAAAATGTTATTGCAATTTTTTGAATTGTGAGTTTGTAATTACCAACTCGGTCATTTTCTTGCATTTCATCTTTTCTTGTACATAGATCTGTTTGGTAGTTTCCCCAGGTCATTTATGACATATTGGGACTGGTAGCTCAGTGCCTTGGTGACTTGTTTGCTCATTATATCAATTTTCTTATTTTGAAGTTTATGTTTTGAAATAATGGAACTCGAGAGTGAAATAGTGGTAAACACGCTCGACATTGAATTTTGATAGTTCCATTAGCTCTGAAATACCGACTTTGGTCTAGGTGGACTTTAAGTCTATGTCTTGGGCTTTTTGTTTTTAGTTTGGTTATTTTGTAGAACTTTTGGCCCAAAACATTTGGGTTGTTTTGTAGAAAATTGGCCAACCAAATTTTATTCTTGGGCCTGGCCCACACAACAACGTGAGCAAGAACCTGGCAGTATATAAACTGTTTCCTCAAATTTTTAGATAATTTTCCCCATCTTTCATTTTAAGTTTTTCTCCATCTAGGCTACTGTTGAGTTCCAAAACTCAACCAAATTGAGGGAAAGTCCATCTCCAAGCTCACCCTCGTCTTTTCTCTCGTTGGTAAGTTATTTCTCTTTTGTTATTCCGTAGAAATGATAGTTGTTCACCATTATTAAAATCATGATTGAGTGTAGCTGTCGTTCTTTATTTGAACTTGTTTGAGGGTAGCTATAGTTCCCATTTGAACTTGAATTCTAGTTAGTTATTTCTCTATTATGGGTTTCCCACTCAAAATGCATTTTGATTTTGTTAGAATTAGGGACTCTTGATGCTCGTTTGAGATCCCTTGGAGTTTTACCCTCCTTTGAAAAGGGTTGCTGCAGATCACAGACTGCCTCAGTAGCCTCGAGGTCGCCTTGGTAAGGTCACCTTGGCAAAGCCACCATGGAAAATTAACACCAACACCTCGAGGTCACCTTGGCAAGGTTGCCTTGACAAAGTCACCTTGGTGAGGTTATGCCAGCACCCCGAGGTTACCTTGGCGAAGTCACACCAGTTCCTTGAGGTCACCTTAGCGTGGCCACCGAGGTGAGGTCATTTTAGCGAGGTCAACAGCGCCTCGAGGTCACTTTGGTGAGGCCACCGTGGCAAGGTCACCTTTGCAAGGCCAACCCAGCGGCTCCCTGCCCTCTAAATAGGGCTTCACCCTTTTATTTTAGCTCATTGTATTTCCATTCTCAGTCTCTTCTTGAGTTTATGTTTGGACCACGAGTCCCCTCGAGATGAGGGCTATGCGACGGTGTGTTAGTTGTGTTCCCGAGCTACAGGCCCTACTTCCCAACCCAAGTTGCTAGTTAAATATGGTTCTTATTATTCATATTTTAACCTTTGGATTTATAACTTGTATAGTTTTGGGCAATATTGACTGTGTTGAATCTTCAGATTCGCGGCATGTACACTTTAGGGATTTCCATCGGTGTCTAGGTAGGCTAGGTTTACTTTGTGCATTATAGACTGGGTTGATATAATTATGCTTATAATATGGCTAGCATTGTGGGATGGGTTATTTAGGTTGATCCTCGTTTCTCTATTGATATTCATTGTTAGATTTCAAGGGCCCGTGAAAGGGCATAGAGGGTGAAGTATTGCATGCCTGGGTCTTGGGCCACCGTGTGGAGGCCACTGACCCTGTGAGCTATTTTAGTTATTACGCAAGGAGTGTCGTGAGATGAGGTCTTAGCTAGTGGCCTTTGGCTGATCCTAGACTCCATTTACTTTCCTCTTTCATTGTTATTCATTTTATTATTGCTACTGTCTTGATACTCTTACATATATTTACTAGTTGGTCTTGAGACATGGCACTAATTGTTGTGAGGGTGAGGCTCGATTATTGACACTGACAGGGGGTATGTGTCTGATGTTGTTATTAACACTGATAGAGGTAGTGTGCCATATGTTATTATTGACACTGACAGGGGGTGTGTCTCCAATGTTGTTATTGACACTAACAGGGGGTGTGTGTCCAATATTGATTACTAGCACTGACATGGGGTGTGTGCCTGAGGTTGATACTGTTCTACTTTATCTTCCTACGCCCCTTTGTATTTCTTTAGGTATGGTGTGTGCTCACAGGGCTTAAGGGGGAAGTCATGGTGGATTTTTCTATGATGTTTGTGCCTACCGAATGGATGGGGCAACAGGTAGGTTATGCTGTGCTATTTGTACTTACCGATGGTATGGGACGTGGGTAGCTTTTTCTGTGTTTACTTCTTTTTACGCATTGCGTATATGGTATCATGATTAGAGGACTTTGACTAAGTTGGAGCATAGGTACGCCTCCTTACTTTATTTCGGGTTTTGGATTCTGGACTCTGTAGCTAGTATCTACCATGTTTAGTTCTTGTAGTTCTATATTTGTGCATTCGATATCTGACTCTTCTTCTTATTATTAGTTTTACTATTTTTTATGATTTCTTTACTATTATCGACCTGTTTTATTTCCTCATTTTATTACTGGCATTATATTTTAACCCAGTCGGCCAGTGATGTCTACTGAGTACCTTGTTTGGTACTCATGTTGCACTTCTATACCTTTTACCATAGTACAGATATTGGCAGGGGTTATCAGTGATTTCGTGATCGTGCGGAGTAGACCTAGATGATTTGCAGAGATTACAGTGAGCTTTATGGTTTGAGATGACCGTGACTCTAGCTTGCCTTATTCGGTTTACAGCAAACCCTTCATTGTATTATCTTTTATAGGAGATTAGTCTTTTGTATCTTTTGCTTATTCTGTATAGTACCTCCATATGCCTCTAACACCAGGTTTTGGAATTCGGGTTTTGTATGACTCCATGTTGGCTTCCGTTATTATGTATTGTTTATGTTTTCCTTTGCTGCATTGGTTGTTTTGAGAGTTTATAGCCCGTTGCGTGTAGCTCAAGGCTATAGTGGTAGGCATGTCTACATAGGGATGTAGATGCTATCATGACCTGTCGGGACATATCTAGCCTCGTATAGATTTGAGTTTCATACTTGATTTTTTAAATTTAAGGCATGCTTCTCGAGGATATCGTTGAATTTCAAGTATGCTACAATCTACTTTCTTTAGACTGGGTATTAATGTAGTTTATGTATGGTAAATCTCCATTTCGGGGTCGGGATGACTAATAAGTCCCCAGAATACTTATTTTTTCGGCCTATGGCCTATTTGGCAGGCTCATAGATTAGCTACTTACCCTGTGGCTATTTTTCTCTACCTGTGTGTCTCATGCCG
>JBDJHY010067237.1:0-13854 GCA_039654485.1 Withania somnifera
AAGACTCTCTTACAGTCTTCATGATGATTTCACTATTATTGGGTATACATTTGAAGATTTCTTGAAAATTTTCAGTAAGGGCACACAAAGGTATATTTTTGATAATCTTGTGCTTAACTGGGAAAAAATAAAATTTCATGGTGAAGGAATGCATTATCTTTTGCCACAAAATCACTAAAAAGGTATTAAAGTAGATAAAGCAAAAGTTGAGGTGATTGAGACTTTTACACCCCTGATTTCTATGAAAGGTATGAGAAGCTTCCTAGGCTATGGTGGGTTCTATATGAGGTTTATTTATGACTTCTTAATAGTTTCAAATCCTCTATGAAAACATCTTGAGAAAGAAATGAAGCTTTTGTTTGATGAGGCATGTATTAAGGCTTTTGAAAGCCTTATGAAGAAATTGATTGTCGCACATGTTATCATTCCTACAGATTGTTCAAAGCCATTTGAGCTAATGTGTAATGCTAGTAGTGTTTTCCTTGGTGCTATTCTTGGGAAGAAATAAGAAAAGATATTCCACCTCATTTTATCCAATCAAAGTATCGAATGGGCCACAGAAGAACTATACCGTTACTTAGTAGGAGCATCTTGCTATAATTTATGCATTTGAAAAACATTTAGAGCATATTTCTTTGGCACCAAAGTTGTGGTGCACACTTAACATGCATCCTTAAGATATCATATGGCTAAAAAGGGTGAAAAGCCAAGGTTGATCCGATGGTTTTGGCTACTTTACTAATTCGATTTCAAAGTAAAAGATCACAAAGGTTGTGAAAACCAGGTGGATGATCATCTATCCTTGTTTGATGTAGATGTAAGAGGAAATGTCAACACAGAGATAGATGATTCTTTCCGTACGAGGATGCTTTTTCCTACTGACAAGTCTCCATGGTATGCCGACTATGTGAACTTTATGGTTAGATTTATTATGTTATGAACTCACATCAAAGAAAGAAGTTTCTCCATGATATATGTAAATGCCTTTGGGATTAACCTTTTCTATTTATACAATGTGTTGATAACATGATAAGACGATGTGCCAGAAGTTTACATAACGAGCATTTTTATGGATTTTCATTTGTCCCTAGATGGATGTAATTATGGTGGCACTCGTACAACTCAAAAAGTGCTTCAATGTTGCTACTATTTGCCTATCCTTCTCCATGATGTTTATGCCTTTTCTAAGTCTTGTGAAAAATGTCAAAGAGAAGGAGAAATTTCTAGAAAGCATGAACTTTTGATTACTACAATAATGGAAGTAGAGCTCTCTGATGTGTTGGGAGTTGATTTAATGGGCCCCTTAATAAGTTCATATGGGATAAGATACATCTTGGTAGTTGTCGACTATGTTTAAAAATGGGCCTAAGATATAGGATTTTCTAATAATCAAGGGAAAAGAGCAGTGATATTCCTGAAGAAAAATATATTCTAAAGGTTTGGTACCCCTAGAACCATCATCCATGATCGGGGTTCTCATCTTTTGCAACAAAGTTTTCCATGGTATTCTCTAAAAATATGGGGTGGAGCAGCATAAGGTAGCAACCCCATATCACCCACCGACGAGTGGACAAGTCAAAGTGTTAAATAGAGATATTAAGTTCTTTCTTTCTAAGAAGGTGAATGCAAATTGGAACGACTGGTAACAAAATCTAGATGAATCCTTGTCACCATAAACGATAGATTTGAAGACATTTATTGCGATGTTTCCCTTTTAGCTAATTTATGGAAAACATTTTCATTTGCCAGTTGAATTAGAACACAAGGCAATGTAGGTTCTTAAGAAGATAAACTTGAGCTAGAAAGAAGTTGCATATTAGTGCATTGATCAGTTAAATGAGTTAGATGAAATTAGGATGAATGCCTATCATATGGCATTAATATACAAGGAATAGATGAAAAAAATACCATGAGCAAATAATTGATAAAAGAGGGTTCATCCCAGGGAATCTAGTTTTGTTATTTAATTCAAGATTGCAATTATTTCTAGGTAAGAGTAAATCAAATTGGTTGGTTCCATCCATAGTAACTGAGGTATTTCCATTTGGAGTGGTGATTAGAATAAATTTTGATTCAAGGTGAATGACCAAAGAGTTAAGAAAAACTTTGGATTTTTTGAAGAGGTGTGATCCCTGGAAACATATATATTGATGAAGTCTGTCAATTTTTAGACGCTCATCAATCCTTCCATCTTTATCACATCAAATAATCCAGTATAATTCATTTTCCAAGAAAACTTTACACACAACAAGTCACACACTAGAAGTTTAGATAGAGGGGTTCTAGAGATGAACACAATATAGAGAGACCGAATCAAACACCTCCGCAAGATCTTGAACTAAATATCCAAGACGATGTGTATAAAGTTATCAAAAGAAGAAACCCTGAATGTCTTGATAACTCCTGATGGGAAGTGGAAGGGTTTGACAAGATATATGACGAGGGACTCACACGAATTCTAAGGGATAATTCAAGAAGAACATTGTAGATGAAGTTCGAGATATCATTAGACATTTGCCGGATTATCCGAAGATAGAAAGTGTATTCAATGTATATCAGTTGAGTTGTATGAATAGATTTCAATTATCCTACCATAGTCCGCAGAACTACAACGATTCTCTTCATCTTATGGTAGGTACAAACCAAAAATCTTCTAACTTGCCTACTATAAGCATAGTCAAGGTTATGATAGTTACTGTTGACATATCTGAGGCTTTAACAAAGAAGTTGTTATTTGGTACCGATTATATTCACCCAGAAGCCAACCAGACTATGTATATAGGTATATCAACTGTAGGATATAGCATAAATTATTCGCACAAGTGCTAACTAATTTAGAGTTGCTTGGTTTAAAAGCTAATTCTTATCGGTTCAAATAGGTACACTTAGTTTTAGTGATAAGTTTTGGTGACAACTTCTAGAATTTGTATTCTCCAAATAGGAGCTAACAAGTTGATATATGAGAATATTTTTAGTAGAAATATTTATATCGGTGTACAAGTTGAATTTTGGAAGAATAATTTCAAAATAATTGATAATGAAAGCTATGAGAGAAGGAATGATATTTCCCTACCCCTGCTTGGGAACTACACCGTGTAAAAAATCACAAGTGCCCTTCTTTCAAGGTATTGATGTGTCAACTAATGCCTTAAAGTCTTATGATATCGAAGATCAAATCATATAACAAATGATTAGTTGAAGAAGTAGAAAATTGAGGCAACATCGACATCGCAGACAGGGTTAAATGATCAGGCTGTAGAAGACACGAATGACACATCTGCCATACCATCAACTCCTATGTCATCTACTGATTTTATGGCACGTGCCCTTCCACTTAGTTAATAATGAAAGTTTCCTAAAACTTAACCATAAGATTTTACTTAGAAGAACTTTACAAAATTTGTAAAGTGAGTGATTAAAAGTGAGCGTCATCTTGAGATAATGTCAGTGGAAGTGGAAAAATTAATGGACAAAAAACTCAAAGTTGCTTTGGTTCCATACTACATAGTGTGGGAATGGACAAATAACATAGAGGATCATATGTAAGAGAGGCTTAAGTTTATGGATCCAACTATCTTGGCAAAATTTTTATTGGAACTCGAAAAGCTTTGGGCAACTGTGAACTTATTATAGCAAGGTCAACATCCAGTAGTCACACCTTAATCCAAGCCAGTGGAATCAAATGATAATAATAGAATACTGTATCAAGAAGAAATACAAAATAAGGGTAATGTTTTGATGGTAGGTAGTGACCCTGAGGAGGAACCAAAAAAAGGAAAAAGGTGAAGAGAAAGAAAGGATCTCAAGGGAGAGGATCCAAATTTAGAAGAAACACTAATAAAGTTGAGAGAGACGTATCTCTTTGATGATGATAGGAGGAGAGCAAGTCAGGGGTACATCTTCTAGTACTATACCAGCATATCTGGAGCAGTCTATTTGCACTCCTACTACAGCGATAAGTTTCTTTAGAGCGTACTTGTGTCCATAGGTACCATGATTATAGATCTGGGATAGTCATCTGCGATTTGTCCTTATTCAGCTGGTGTTAACACATAGTGCATTACAGGTACAACTCTCATCCATTTTCTTTTTTATTTGATTTTAAACATTGGGGACAATTCTATAAAGTTTTGTATGAGAATGGAATAGTAACTTTGTTGTTCATTCATGAGTTTTCATTGCCATATTTCTTTTGCCTTGGGCATGCTATCTTGTAGAACTAGATGTGTAGGATTTACACTTTGTAGCTTAGTGAGTTTTAAGTGTTTCTTGGTTAGGTCTTCTACCCTGAAGGAATAAGTAAAGTATAAAATATTATTGGCATAGGATGAGAAATAAAATAAATTCTTTGTGTATTAGTTGTGTTTTGTGAAAAGTGTATATTTTGAGTGATGATGAATTAAGTTTGTCGAAATGAAATTACTATTAGAACAAGTTTGTGTTGATAAATGACTTCTACTTGCAAAGTGTGTAGACAACATAATTAGTGTTATTATTTATGTTTGCATGACATCCAGAACATACTGGTTTAGTATTATCTAATGGAAAGTTGGTTGACTTAAAAATGATCCTAGGCCTTATTTGAATCAGTCAATTCAGCCTTAAAAGTGTTTCTAGATATTGTTGAGTTCCCTTTTTTATCCCTATTTTAAGCCTTGTACATATAATCTTCTTTATAATACAAACCATATGTTAACCCTTGTCTAATAAGACAACTTTATTTTGGCCCTTATTCTCCCTTGGACATCGTGCATCTCAACTCAGGCATTAGGCCTAATTTGAGGGTGACTACGTTAGAGGAATTGCTAAAATGCACAATTAACCTTTGTCTTTGCCCTGGTCTAGCAATGAATATTGTGTCTTCAACTTATGTTTAACACTTATATTGAGGGTGGCTTTCAAAGAGCCTTGTATGTTAATTTTGTAAGAAACAAAAAAATAGTATAAAAGAAAAAAAAAGAAAAAGAAATTGTCTATGTATAAATAAAATTTTGAGATTAAGGTGGATGAGAAAGAGTAGTAGCAGAGAAAAATAAAGCAAACAGAGAAAGGGATGTTAATAAGGGAAAGATCTAGTCACTAAATCCCATAATATACCATACAAAACACTTAAGCCCTCATTACAATCCCTAAAAGGTCTGGGAGCATTTCAAGTTAACCTACTGATAACTTAGTTGTGATGATAAGTACAAGCCTATGTTTGTGTAGGTGCATGTATCAAAATTGAGAAAGTAGAAAGCCATATCGATCGTAAATACATTAGAAATATAATTTCAGTTGATGCATTCTATGCAAGAACTTCATTCATTCATCACTCGAATCATTAGTTGTTGATAAAAGAAGTTATCGCAATGTGTTCCCATAAATATTCAATTTTATATCTTGTCAAATAGTTGATTCGTCTGAGATTATTTCTTCTGGTTGTTTTACGTGTTTGGTCGTGCAGTTTCTTAAAGGAAAGATAATGTTCTAAGATGATGGTTTTGATATGACAGTATTTGACGTCACATACTTCACTTAAAACCATGATAATTACATATTCTTAAGAACCTTTAGGTAGATTTGATGGGTTTTCTACGTTTTGGTGCAGGTTTAAGTTTGATTTTGAAAAATTGAGAAATTTACAAAAGAAGTTGGATTTTACATATCAAGTGGATAGTTCGTCCAAGGCTGGACAGTTCACCCAAGTCCTATCAGCTAGAAGATTTTACATTGTTCTGGTTGTTTCAATTTCAATCAGATAATGGGCGTATCATCCAACCTTAGACCGGTCGTCCATAGGCTTTCGTTGTAGAAGATTTTCATTGTTCTTAAAAATCATATGAATATGACTTATGAAGGATTATCCACCAAACAATGTATGGTACGTCCAACTTTGTATCGGCAAACAGGAACTCCATTGTTGTGCCACTTATGAGGGACGATGGAAAAGGACGGCTCGCACAGTCTTTGATGGTTCGTCCAAAATGTTGTTCAAACTTGGGCGCAATTTTCTCATCCATTTTAAATTTAAAATCGTAACATTGCACTATAAATATGCTTATTAGGTTTATTTTTCATAATCTATTTTTGAGACAAGACTTACGTATTTTTTCTTAGTTTTTCATCTACTTTCTTTTCTACTTCAAATATTACTCTTGTGGATATTTGGCTATTTAGTGATTGGAAATTAAACACCATCTTAGGAAGAAAACACGATTTGGGTATGATATCTAGTCAAATTCCTTGTGGTTATTTCATGGGTATAATCAAGAGTGGATAACTTCTCAACCTTAAGGTTGTGGGATCCATGGGATGAAGAAAATCTAGGATTATTAATAAAAATCGATTCTTGGACCTAACAAGTTGATTAGAACTTACTATCTAAGTTTAGATTGATTTTTGGTTATTCCAATTTCAAGAACATACTTAGGTTTAATTAATATGAACTATATGGTTAAACCTATGTCTTAAGATTGTGAAAAGAAATTTGGGGGTGTTAACCCTTGTCTAATGATTATTGATGTAACTAGGGTAATAATGTTGAGGTTATTCATAGATAAATATTGCACTCATTTACAGTCTGAAAATGTTTAAAGAGATTCATCTAGGATAGGTTGAGAAACACTTTGACTAATACATCATTGGTACTCACTGGTAAAATTACGAAAGATGTAAGATCATATAATTCAAAGATTTGTTAATCCCATGGTTAACACAATCCAGGGTTTCCTCATTATTTGAATTCTTAAATACATAGATTGATCTCTTAAATTGGTCAAAAATTGTTATTGTTTTAACACTAAAAACCCCATTTTAGATATATGTTTCCATGAAATAACTGATTGCTTGTTAAATATCCTCATTCGACCTAACTTGAAGTCATATTCCCTGTGGGATTCGACCCCAAAAAGGTTTGGTTATATATTTGGCAATGACTATTTTATACTACTGTTAGAGGTAGAATTTACAAGTACCACACTAATAGTGTATAAAGAAGTAAAAGCAAGTAAACCCCTTAATCCCCTATAAGAATGGCAAAGTACACAGAAGTCATGCTTACCTAACCGGTATCCCGTACTTCTGGAGAATACATACAGAAAAAAAGTCTGATAAAGTAGAAAAAGATATAATGATGCACAGTTCTTGTTCTACACTCCGCCTACGGAGCGCGAAGCACCAACAGGAAGGAACCATGGAAGTGATTCCCCAGAATTCATCTACTATGCTGCAGGCCCCTCATCTAGTGTGTCGTTCCCTAGAATGGCAGGGTCCATGGAGGTATACCGATTGCATAAAAACCTAACATTGCAGTAAACCTTAACAATTGATATCACTAAATCTTAGGGAGACTCACATGCTGGCATTCAATACATCAGTACCACAGTATCACTGTAGCATAAGTATTGTCAACTCAGTGCCCCAGGGGAATAAGGTTCCGAACTAATATGCTGAAGTAGCATGTAAAATAATTGTACTCAATGCCGATCAATGTTGCATTCAAGTTCCAGCATAAGTAGTAAATGGTAGTACCTGATTCCATGGTCTGAACCCGGTCTAACACAAGTGGGAAAAGATAGTATCAAATGCTCGGCACGTAGTCGAGTCTAAAACAAGTAAAGAATTCAATTATGTTGTTATTATTATTAGAAAATCCCATTTTTATTTCGTTTTTAGCCATTTCAGTCTTTATTATATGAAAACCAGCCTCCAAGGCTCAACAATTCAGAAAATAGAGATAACAGGCTCCCGACCTAAAATATAGTCTTAGAAGCTGAACCTCACGGTTCTCACGCTGTATGAATGCAACAACACAGGCAATATCTATAGCTAGCTTATACCAAACACAAGCTCAACTGAGCTCCAGCAAGAATCACAAGAAACTAGTCCAAACATGAGGGAAAAACCCAAAAGGAAAAGAAAGCATCAATATTATACTACTTCCAGAGTCACCTTACGGCCGTCACAATGCCAACACTAGGTCTAAGAGGTCATATTAGACTGAGCACAGATAGAGAGAATGAGGAGAAGTAGTATTAGAAGAGAGGCCAAGGGTTACATTATCAACCTAGAATTCCCAACCTACGGATGCTATTTAGCACAACTACAAATGCTACGTCCCCAGAGTAAGCCCCGCGTAGCCTACCGATTGTTCTGTGAATACCACATTGTAGCACATGGATATGAGCCTGGCTAATAGCAAAAGACCTTAAATAGGTATAAATATTATTAAATAAAAATCTACATATTAAGAAGAACCTAAAGATATAAATCATTATATACTCCGAACTGGGCTAAAAATTTGGCCTAGAATGGGCCCACAGGACCTGCTAAGTGGACCTAGAAACAAACTTCGCCACAGAGTTCCCATCATAACCAGGAACTCGTGCTCCAAAAATGAGCACAGTCTGAGTACAAAAAGGTCTTTGAAACACCTAGAGAAGAAAAGAAATAAATTTTCAAATGTTATAAAACTTTACAACAAAATAAAGAAGAATTACGTATCGAAAAGTTTTAACATTTCAAGATGAACACAAATTTTTTGACCTGATGGCATAATGGTTGCCTCGGTAAGCCTTCCAACACTCTTCCTAATCCAAACTCAGCATTCTTGACCTGATGGCATAGATTGATTTTTGATTCGACACTCCGATCATTGGATGTTGACCAAATTCAAACACTCAACTATCGTCAAACTATTATCTAACAAAATGAGATAAACTAATACCAAAAGCCCCTAAATTAGGCCAGGGTTTCCCTAGGAAAATCCATGTTCTAGAACTAACAGAACTGTAGAAATTCAATTCCAAGATTGTCTTGAGGGAATGTTTGCAAAATTCAACGAGTATATAGGTTCAAGCTCTAAAATAATCAAAGTTAGATAAATCTCAATCTGAACCGCCAGCGAGTCATACTAGTAGTCCCAGTAGGTTATAAATGATATGGAGCAGTTATAAAAAATTTCTAGTACACAAGATAACATGTAAAACATAGAATGAATGTAAGGGTCGTTAGAGAATCCTCTATTAAAAAGGAATTTCGTCCCTGAAAGTCTAGAAAAAGCTAGGAGATAAAAGGAAAAGGGTGTCGAAAAGCTTAATCAATTGCAGATCTGCATCTACATCTCACTCTCGACCTTATAGAGGCCTCCTTGATCAAAAGGTATCTCCATTGAACCTTAACCATGGGTACATCCCTAGATCTCAACCTCCTAATATCTCTAGTTAAAAAAGTTATTGACTCCCAAATGAGAGATAGGATCACATCTAACTGAATAAGATCCTGATGAAGAACATGAGACTTATTTAGGAAATAGTGTCATAGTATAGAAACATGAAATACCATATGGATAGCTGAATTCGTAGGAGGAAGGCTAAACAGTAGGAAGCATCACCAACTCTCCCTAAAATCTTTAATGGTCCAATATACATTACACTTTGTATAGAAGATACCCACCAAAAGACTCAATAACAAACCCCAAACTCTAAGGCACAAAGTCTATGGTCTATGTAGCTCTTCTTCCTACTATTTATTACCCATTTTCTATCTTGAATCATCTAAACCCCATCGAGAGAATCATTCAACAAGTTTTTAGTCTAAATCCTAGCCTCAAAACCTTCGAACCAACAAAATAGCAACCTAAAATGCCTATCATACAATGCCTTAAACGTCGCCATATGGATGTTAGAATGCTAACTTTTATTATTAAAAAAATCCATTGAGGCCATGTGATGATCCCACGCACCCCCAAAATCCAACATACATACCTTAATATGTCCTCGAGGACCTGGATGGTCTTCTCAGACTGACCTTAGTTCCCATACCCCAACGAATATTCCATCAAAACTTTCTAGTGAACTAAGCATCTTGTTCATAAGTTATAGACTCTGAAACCCCATGCAACTCAAACAACTCCTGAAGATAGATATGTGGCAATTGCTCTGTGTTGTATAAAGAATGAGTAGGGATGAAGTGTTTTGACTTGGTTAGACTATCAAAAATAACCTATATGGTGTCATGACCTCTTCTAGTTTGCAGAAAACCAAAAATAAAGTCCACAGTCACACACTCCAACTTCCAATTTAGAATAGGGACCCTCTATGTCAACCGACCTGGCCGCCACTGCTCGAGCTTAACCTGCATGAAGTTCAAACATTGAGACACATACTCTGTTATATCCCTATTCATCCTACTTCACCAATACAACAGATACAGATTATGGTATATCTTAGTTATGCCTGAATGAATCGAATACCTTAAGCTATGAGCCTCACACAATACTACTTGAACCAAACTATCAACCCTTGGCATACAAACCTGATCATGTCAAAGAAATTCCTCTAAATCAGTAGAATTCCTATTGTTCTAACCGGCTAATACCTAATAATGGAGTATAGCCTAATATTGATCATGGAACTGTCGTTGTTGAATCTATATTAACAAGGAATATTGAGCCTCAACACAAGACAAAACTCTATGAACAAACATTAGCCAAACATTGGATGTCTAAGCCCAATGGTATTTCTAAAACTGACAAGGATTCTTGGCTACCCATATTGACTGCCTTCTGGATCAATTCATCCACTATCACATTTTCTTATACCTTGATGCATATGCTTTCACCTGGCCCTACTACATCAGAACACACCCTAAACAAACACTTGAAGCATCACATTACATCAAAAAGCTCTGGACCTCAACTGGAAAGGTCAACACTGATGTCGAAATCAACCTCTTGTTGAGCCTCAGAAATCTCTACTCATAATTCTTAAACCCCTATAAAGGAACATCCTTTCTATTCATTCTAGTCAATTGATAATCTATGATGAAAACTCATCAACAAACCATCTTAGTAACCTTCTAAACTAATAAAGCTCCCAACCTCAAAAGGATATGCCAGTCTCAACTAATCATGCACTGCTAAAATCTTTGTTCTATCTATCATAATCCCATCTTTAGACACCACATGGTGTAGAAATTCTAAAGACTCCAACAAAAAATTTCACTTTGGGAACATAGCATAAAGTCAATGCTCTCACAGTTTCTGAAGTATCAATCTCAAATGATGCTCATGCTCAAACCTACTCTCAAATACAAAATAATGTTGTCAATGAAAAAATTTATCAATGAATCCAAATAGGGCTTGGGAACCCTATGCATCAAGTACATAAATGTTGTTGGGTTATCGGTCAGCATGAAATACATGATTAGAAGCTCATAATGCCCGTAATGCACCCTAAACACTGTCTTCAGGATGTCCTTTGCCCGAATCCTCAATTTATGGTATCCTGACATAACTAAATTATCAATCCTCTACATCAGATACCCATTGTTAACCGTCACCTTATTACACAATCGATAGTCTATCACATATGCATAGTACTATCCTTCTTCTTAACAAACAAAACCGGTGCACCTGACAGAGAAATAATCAGATGAATAAACCTCTTTTCTAATAGATTCTAGATTTTAACCTTCAGCTTCCTTAACTCAGCAAGAGCCATATAATAAGGGGTAATTGAAATAGACCTGCTTCTCGGATTCAACTCAATGGAGAAATCAATATCTGACTCATGTTGAAGGCCAAGTAGCTAGATCAAAAACACATCTAGATACTCTGATACAACAGGCACAATATCAGGAGTAGGAGTGTCAGCTTAATCATTGCAAACGTAAGCTAGATATGCCATCCATACTCTTACAACCAATATCCAAGCCTGAAGACAAGGGATGATCACTATCAATCTACAACTAATAGAACCTTTCCATACTATTGATGATACACTAAGCACAGTTAAAGTAACAATCTTTACATAGGAGTGAATGGTGATGGGATAATTAGTCCATGCCTAGTATGATGTCAAAATCTACCATTTCTAGCAATAACATATCATCCCATGTATCTAGTTCAGCAATAGAATCCAAACGAGACCTCAATACCTGATCCACTACTAAAGAGTCTGTTTCATTGGTGGCACAGATACGTGAATGGATAATAACTTAGTAAATAACCCTAAGAAAGGGACAAGTGTAATGAACCTTATAGTCATTTATGATAAATACTCGATGTCTTGCATCCTAGAGAATTTTAATAGTTACACCAAGTCAATTATGACTTGCTGGGACCGATAGTTCAGATCCCTGGCGACTCAGTCGAGAAATATCTTAAATTTCCTATTTTAGAGCCTTAAACTAAGTACTCATTGACTAAAGTCAACTTTCCTTCAAGACGAGCTCAAAAATTAATTTTGACAGTTCTGTTAGCTCCAGAATACCAAACAAAGTCAAGATTGACCTTAAGTTTGTATTTTGGAGGTTTCATTTGCAAGTTATGTGAAATTGTAGAATTTGTTTAAGTTTTAGCCTAAAAGTGGAGCTTGAGTGGTAACTCAATGTTCGGAGTGTCGGATTGGAATTTTGACTCTTCTAACAGCTCTAGAATCATGAAATTAGGCTAGGTGAGGTATTGGGCTAATTTTGAGCATGTCGTTGTAAATTGAGGTGTTGGCGGAGAAAGGCACCTTTAGGCCCTTTTAGTTTGAGGGTTAATCTTGAGTAATTGACCTCCTATACCATTTTCTTCAATTTCATTGAGTCAAGAATACGTTTTCCACTCAAAAAACATATAAGGTAAGTCAAATTTGGACTCCTTTTCAATCCCGAGACCCCATTTTAGTTTTCTGAAAAATCTGCAGCCTAAGTGTCCATCATGATAAGATGCATGACGTGCTTCTTCTTCTTCCTTAGTTTCTAATTTCTTTCTCCATTGTTGACTATGTACTAGGGTTGAAGAAATTATTCTGTAACTTGATTTCTTTTGTTTATTTCTTCATTCTTAGTATGTATGTTGCTCCTAGAGTCACTATCTCATTTGAATTCTAGCATGGTTATTGTTTATATCGAATCTTCAAACCCCATTTACACAATTCATTGGGGTTGATTTGAAGCTCTTTCATTGCTCGCCTTGAGCTCAAATTTTGGGGTATGGGTTCTTGGTAGCGTTGGGAACCCCGTGTTGAATTTTGTTTCCAGTTACGAAAAGCGGGCCTCGCAAGCCCGTTTTAGGCCCAATTTTGGACCATATTTGAAATTTATTTTAAATTGCGTCGTTAGACTCGTGTTGACTTTGGAATTCATTGATGCTAGTTTCAGATAGTTTGGAGTTCATTTGACATTAGACGGGATATCATTTGTGGTTTTTGCAATGTTTTGTCGTCGGACGACAGGTAGGCTTCTTGAGCTATTTATGGGTTTATAGCTTTAATAATTGTACTCAATAGCACCCTTGGGTTGGGTAGCTAGGCCGTATAGTATCTTTGTTCCATTCTTTCATCCGATCGATATTGTTATTGATATGTTGGCTCCCGATTGATATGGGACCCGAGGTTTAGTGCTTGATTTTATATACCTGTGCAGGGCATAGGATATGATTATATCATAATTACATGTTTATGATGACATACTTATCTACTATTAATATGTTGTCCATACGAGAGACCGAGCCTAAGGCTTCGATAAGAGTATATTGGGGCTGGGCAGGTATCACCGATTGATTTAAGCCTTTGAGGTTAAAGAAAGTTTTGGATAATATGGTGTTTTGTAATATGCTTAATGATAATATAAGTAATTGGCCTTTTTACTGGTTTTAAACTTGACATGGAGTCGAGCACCCAGTCATATTATATTTTACTTGATTTAGTCCAAGCTTCACCTCTTGGCACCGGGTTATTTAAATAATTATGTAATTGTTTTACTACTTAATGCTGGCACTTAAGTCCGACCCAGAATCGGCAGAGAGTATGTAATGACCCTCATGGTCATTTATTATAAATACGTAACATCTTGCATCTCATTTCAGCAGTTTTCCCAAGTCAT